>JASFAX010003950.1:0-40907 GCA_030737875.1 Allium sativum
TAGTGAAAAGACACTTCCCTTCAAAATTAGAAAAATAGTTGTTATATGTCGACATACATATTTTGCTATGTCGACATACTCATGTGTAATTTTCATTTTCAAAGCATTTTTCAAGTATTTTGATATAAGACTAATTCTGGAAATTCTTGAGTAAAATTCTAATGTTGTAAATCAATATTATATAATAGAAAAACATATGAAATCATATTTTTAAAACTATATAAATATATTTATAAAATTATAAGGTTTTAAACTATATAAAATATAAATAAAGTATATATAAAAATTTAAGTTTGAAAAACAAAGAAGAATAAAAATAGAAACAAACATAAAAACAAAATAGAGAGGATTGAGGAAAAATAGAAAAATCAAAATAGAGAGAATTGAGGATAGAATCGAAAATCGGAATTTGAATTTGATTTGAATTTGAATTTGAACCTGGAGTGCTATTTAGAGTCTTACAAAATCCAGACTCTATAATTATATTAATCTTGAAATCTTAATTACTCATGAGTCTTGAAATTTCTGTGATCTTTGAATCTCTATCATCTTTATAACTGTACATTCTTCAGTAATATTTCGTGCATATAATTCCTGCACATACACACATATATATTCTATACAAAAAGTTTTAGCATATATTTTATAATCAATGATAATTGAAATAAGGTTATTGTCATCAAAACTCCATTCTCTAACAATATGCCCCTTTTTGATGATGACAACCTCGGTTTATAAAATATCATACCTGTATATACCTGTTTGATGATGATCCTCTTATACTCCCCCTGCCTATAAGAATTCTATAAAACTATGCCTATATTTTATAATTTCTCCCCCCTTGGCATTATCAAAAAGATAAAAGATACTTTCCGTAAGGTTATACTATTCTAGAATCTAAGTAATATCCCAAAAAATACTCCCCTGAATTGAATAATACTCTGAATAAAACATAAGTAACTATCCTTAAAAAATACTCCCCCTTAATTTATTTACAAATTCTATGTAGAACATTCCTAATCTATTTAAACTAAAGAGAATAATACTTAATTTGATAACTAAACACAAACCAAATCAAGTATCATTATTACATATGTTTTTCTAATATATATACAAGCTAATCCAAACTAAACCACACCATATGTCTTAATATATACAAGTTTTAAACAATATAGTCTAAATTACACCACACCATATGTTTTTAGAGTAATTAAACAAATCAGTCAAATCGTACCAAACAACTAAACGTTTCTTGGAACTTCAACCCAACCATCTTCTCCAAAGATAGGATCCTTCTTAATTGCTTCCCAATCTTCATCTTCTTTGGTTGGTGGAGCCTTTGCGAGATTATTTTCTTCATCTCTAAAAAGAGAAGAGATTAGCCATCGCATTGCGTCGAAGTGCTTTTCTTGTTGTTCGGACATCTTTATTTGACTTAATTCAAGATGACGCTGATTTCGAAAAAACAATAGAGAGGATATTTTTGAATGAATTGAGAGTTTCTTCTAGATTTTCACTTAGATTATGGATAGGATTTGCCATGAATTTGATGAGAAATGATTAAGGAAGAAGGAATAATGAAATAATAAAGTTTTCTAGGAGAAACATGCTTAAATAGGGTCTAGAATCTGTTGGATTTTGAATGGACATGAGTAGTTATTTAATTTTAAAATTTGAAAAGATTTGAAATTTTTTCTATATATGTCGACATACACGTTTTGTCATGTCCACATATAGTAGTAGGTTTTTGAAAATTTTCAATATTTGAAGTCTTTTGAACTTTTGTATTATAATATGATTTTTCAGCAAAATAAAGATGATTAAAACAGAAATAAAACTCCATTCATTACTTAATAGAAAGCAAATACATCCAACTAAACAAGACATATTTAAATACGAGATTCGAAAGCAAATACAAGGCAATATATAAAGATAGACTAAACTAGATGGCCTAGTTTTCGGATGATGATGAGGAAGATGAAATTCCAAGCTTTCTTCCTATCTTGACCATGAATTTGGATAATTTGGAAAGCTTCTTGTTAAACTTCTTGTTAAGCTTCTTTTGATTTTTGACGATTTTCACTTGATTTTGAATAATCGTGCCTTTGAGATTACGATTTGAGGTTGGATACTCAATGCTTTCCATAGAAGTCTGTTCTTCTTAGACTTTCATTGGATCTTGTTCTTGTTGCAATCGAGCTTGTTTGGCCTCATATGTCTCGTAAGGTTTGAAAGTGAGAGGAATTTTCATGAGATGAATGTTTGATGCGTCAAATACTTTTCTAGGAACAAATTCTTCTCCATGAAGATCAACTCCACAGTATTTGAAAATGCGAATGAGATAAACACCATAGTAGAGAGTGTTTTCTCTTGTAGATACATTTATGGGCTTAATTTCATTAAGAATCATTTTGTCCCAATAGATTTTGTATCCACCAATTATGGAAAAGAGAGCCTTTTGGACTTTAAGAGTTGGATTGTTGAAATTTTCGGAACGGGGAGTGATGGTGTGTTGAAGGAGGAGGTTGACAATTCTTGTTTTTGGACGAAAGAAATGATTTTTGAAATCCATTGAAGCACCATCCTCGAAGATATCGTGATAGGTTTCCATATCGGTTTCATCGATAGCGAAAGTTGAGAAATCCATGTCCTTGCTTCTACAATTTAGAATGTCCCCTAAAAGATCGGCATCGAGAACAATTTGAGTTCCCTTGACACTACTCCAAATTTGGTTTTCATTGCCTTGATAAAATCCGTGGTTGAGATTTTCATAGAACAACTTCATGAGTTTGGGATAACATACTTCGTCGTTATCATGAGAGTCAATTAGACTCAATATTTCGTTGTGTTGAAAAAGAGAGATGAGATCATAAGATGGAAAGTCGCTAAAGACAGTGAAAACACCCGTGTTAACTTTAGCATTTGCTAAATAGTCACCATAGGTTTTAATGGCCTCTTTGTCATTGTAAAGGTAACCTTTTATGGTTTTGGTTATCTTCAATTTCTGAGATGAACTTGAGGAAGCCATTGATATGATAGTTTTGAGGAGGATAGATATGAAGAATGTTATTTTGAGTTGTGAATGAAAGTTAGAAAGGATGGATATATATAGAAAATGAATAGATATGAATTGAATGAATATGAATTGAATAGACACAACTTTTCATATTGAAAGGACACCTTTTCAGACTTGGGAGTTGGTGAAAAGATTGGAGGGAAGTTTGAAAGTTTAAACTTTTGAAATTCAAAATTTAAATTTCAAAAACTGTTGGATATGTCGACATGTATATTTATGTATGTCGACATACAAGGCTTATCTCAAAATGATTTTGGATTTTCAAGCTTTGAATTAAATTATCGATTTATATTTCAGGTTTAATGATTTCCTGAAATACTTCTAATCCTAATGAACATACAAACAAATTATTTTTATTAATTTATTGGTTATTTAATATTATATTATTATTTCAAATTTGAATTTCAAATTTCAAAAAGTTTATTAAATTTTAAAGTTTTAAATTCGAATTAAAGCAAACAAACAAAGCAACCATTCAACCAAATAAAATTAAATTTTTAATTAATGCATACCTGGTTTTTTTATCCTTTTCTTCATGATCTTCTGAACTCTGAATTGTTGTGAAGCATATATTTGTATTTCCAGTTTCTGGTTCTTCATCACTTGATGACGAATCTGAATCATCTAATGTTGTTGCATATGCTTTTTTTCTTTTCCTTGATGAATTGGTGTTGTCCGTTTGCTGAGTAGATTTGACTAGATATGGACACATTTTCTTCACATGCCCTGGTTTGTTGCAGTTAAAACATCGTCCATCATTTAATTTTGAATTTACTTGATTATAACCCTTCCTTCTATATTTAGAAATCTTCTAAACTGATTTGTCATGAGTGTTGTTTCTTCATCATCTTCACTACTTGAGTCAGAATCATTTGTTGTGGCTTTCAATGCAATAGATTTTCTTTTCAGTTGATCTATTTTCTTTTCTTTTATGTAATTAAACTTCATATGACATTAAATTCCCAATTAAATCTTCAATCTTCATTTCATTGACATCATTGGCTTCTTCTATAGCCAAAGTCTTCTGATCCCGTTCCTGAGTTAACGAATTTAATATTTTTCAGACTTGATCTGCTTCAGAATAAGTTTTTCCAAGTGCTGTTAGTGAATGCACTATCTCTTGAAATCTGCAATACATATCTGAAATAGACTCATTCTCGTTCATTTTAAATAATTCAAATTGATTGACTAGCATGCCTATCTTAGTCTGTTTAACTTTACTAGTTCCTCCATGAGTAACTTGTAAAGTTCTCCAGATTTCATAAGCAGTCTTACATACAGATACTCTATTAAACTCATTTCTATCTAATGAACAAAACAACATATTCATGGCTTTAGAATTGCTCTGTGCAGCAGCCTTTTGTTCATTCATCCATTGTGCAAATGCAGTTGTGGGTTCAACATATTCATTTTGTATATTATTCCATGTGTCTAATCCTACAGACTGTAAATAGATTTTCATCCTACATGCCCAATATGAATAATTACTACCATTAAACAGTGGTGGTCTAACGGTGGATTGACCCTCTTTAAAAGAACTATTATTGCTACCAGTGTTGGTTGTCATTTTACCAAATTTTCAAAAATCAGATTATGAACTTTTTAGCCTTGCTCTGATACAAACTGTTAGGGACTGCGGAATGGATCGTTCCGGCAAAACAAACACTAGAGGGGGTGAATAGTGTTTGTAAGAATTTAAAGAAAACAAAAATCTAAAGTGAACTACGAGATGAATCAAACAACACAAACACAATCACAGACACAGCTTCAAACACAGAAGCAAAATAAGCAGAAAATAAAAGTGCAGGAAAGGAAAAAATACACCGGAATTTATACTGGTTCGGATCACTCCTACGTCCAGTCCCGAACAAAGCTGGAGTGTGCAGAGTTTTATTACTATTTCCCATAGTCAAATACAACCTCCTTGATTTCATGGCTCAACAAGGAGACACCAACTCCTATCCCTTGATTTCACAGCTCAACAAGGGCACACCGACTCCTATTCCTTGATGTCACAGCTACAAGAATACACAGATTACTCTTTGACTTACAAACAAGGTTTATTCAACCCAAGCAATTACAAAATAGCCCTATAACTCTTGAATAGCACTTGATTCAGAGATTAGAGAGTAACGAGTGTAGATAGAAGAAGTTTGATCAATTCAGAAGTGAATTCGATAGAGTATAAGTGTAAAAACCATAAAAATGATTAAAAATAATGGAGGGATGAAAGTGGATGAAGTTGGAGAAGAAGATATGTTAAAAAATTCGATTTTAACCTCTTTTTATAGAGTATGAAGGGTTGCAATGGTTCTAAAGCGTTTCAAATAGTGAAAAGACACTTCCCTTCAAAATTAAAAAAATAGCTGTTATATGTCGACATACATATTATGCTATGTCGATATACTCGTGTAATTTTCATTTTCAAAGCATTTTTCAAGTATTATGTTATAAAACAAATTTTGGAAATTCTTGAGTAAAATTCTAATGTTGTAAATCAATATTATATAATAGAAAAACATATGAAATCATATTTTTAAAACTATATAAATATATTTATAAAACTATAAGGTTTTAAACTATATAAAATATAAATAAAGTATGTATAAAAATTTAAGTTCGAAAAACAAAGAAGAATAAAAATAGAAACAAATATAAAAACAAATAGAGAGGATTGAGGAAAAATAGAAAAATCAAAATAGAGAGAATTGAGGATAGAATTGAAAATCAGAATTTGATTTTGATTTTGAATTTGAATTTGAATTTGAACCTAGAGTGCTATTTAGAGTCTTACAAAATCTAGACTCTATAATTATGTTTGAAACACCCCACATCCGTTAAGGTCACTCACAAAGGGAATGCCTTAACTTCAATGGAGCATTATGGGTACTGGAACAGAAATATTACAAGACAGACGTATATAAAACAGCGGAAAGTAAAGTAGAAGTACTTCAGATCATTTATTAAATATAATTGTTAAATATAAAAGCTCATCAACTTCCAATACCCAATTACATAGCCAAAATACCTGTCTTGCTCAAAAACAAAGAAGCATAAAAATAAATTGTAGTATTCCCCAATAAAGCAAAGCAAGCCATAGCCAAGAGAAATCCAAGCAGTACATGAAAGAGCCTTGGAGCTTGGTAAGATCCGAACTAAGCTGTATTCCCACCCTGCGAACCTGGAGGGGGGGAACAAAAGAAAAAGAGGCGAAACAAACTGGGTCAGTCATAAAAACTGAGTAAGTCCTAGTGACTTTCAGCATAAAAACAGGTAAAGATAATATGGCATGAATAAACTGAAAGTAAACATAAGCATGATGACGAGGTAAGTTACAGGCACGATGAATCAAGTATAACATCCCATACTTCCTATCAAGAGTAGCATCACAAGGTTCCTACCAAGTATCACATCGCAAGGTTTCGATAACATCGCAAGATTTCTAAGCTTCACCATTACCCTATTTTCCTTGATTTTCTATATTCTTTGCAGCACCTAACTAGTGTTCCAATTAGTTTACTTGGTTATAATTACAAGATAAGTGATCCCCCATAACCTGCATGATAGTTTCATAGGTATATATCCCACGATGAGGGTCCCACCTCATATTGACAGTTTCGTGTCCCCACCGTACCTATTTGATCGGCTCTTACTTACAATGTTTCACATGTGTTATATACTACGGTTATCCCAACCCCGTAGTTGTGGTAGCCTTCAGGACTACATCTAATATGAGGGTTTTACCTCAACCAGCCCAATTCCATGAATGTGTTAGATGTCTCCTTACTACCCTAATCGATCGGCTCCTACTCGACCTAGTTCTTGCGTCCCCCTACTTGTAGATACCTGTGCTGGTCCTACCCTAGGGTGTATCAATCCCTAGGATGGCAACCCCGACACCCTTTTTGATGCACAGCTTTATATCTACTGATGCCCAATGGCTAAATTTTCCACTCCGGAATACGTGCACGCCCGTAATCCGTCGGAACCTGCACTGTTGTATCCCCTGCCGTCGTTTTGACCGCTTACAATCAGCCCAGTAATTGTGCCCCACCCTGCCTAGCTCAGGGCACCGTTGATACATAATGTGGGTTACTGCTGAATCGGGTCCCGCTACTAGGGTTTTCCTAGGGTCTATTTGTATACCCCACTGGTTGGTTAAGTGTTATCTATTTAACTTAACCCCACCCCCATCATGATACTGTGGTTAAGTGTTCTCTCTTGTGTTACCTAACCCTACCACATGTCTTGTTATATCGGTTAAGCGTTCTCCCCTATGTTAACTTAACCCTTATCACACCTCACGTTAGATTGGTTAAGTGTATGCTAACTTAACCTCATCCACTAGCCATTTTATAATGGTTAAGTGTTACCCTCGTATATTTACTTAACCCTACCACACATCAGGTTATATCGGTTGGGTGTTATCAACCCATTCAAGTTAAACCAACCCATTTAACTTAACCCTCCCATTCGTCAGATTGCATTGGTTAAGTATTTCAAATAATTCATGGATTAACCCGCCCACATATCATGTCAAGTTGGTTAAGTGATGTCTAGTGATTCATAACTTAACCCTACTATCTTAGCATATCAAATTGGTTAAGTATTTTCAAGTAGTTCATGACTTAACCCTGCCACGTGTCATGTTATATTGGTTAAGTGTCATTAGTCTAGTCATATTACTTAACCCACCCATTGGTCTGATTAACAGTTATGTTGGTTAAGCCTACATTTATAAGTTTTACATGTTCTTAACTCATACCGGTTAGGTCCACATTTACATGTCAAATTTCCATGTCATCCCACCTAACCCTCTAACCATACCCACGTCTTATTATGGTTAGTATTCCTTAATTCATTCATTATGACGAACGAATCATGACCTCTCACATTAGACTGTGCATTTTGTGACAACTGGATTTGCCGGGCGGTTCCGGGCAGATTTACACCACAAACTGGGTCTAACCTCGTGTCATAAACCGTTATGCCTACAATTTGGCCTTCGACCTCTCACATTAGACTGACACTTTGTGGCTACTGGATTTGCCGGGCGGTTCTGGGCAGATTTACACCACAAACTGAGTCTAACCTCGTGTCAAAGGTTCATTAACGGTCGTATTCTACCCAAAACCCCAATATCAGTTCATGTGTTTAACATATAGAAATGTTCATGTTCCAACCACGTTCATATTTCCAGTTATATGCCAATTATCAAGTTCATAATTCACGTTTTTGCCCCCAAAACGTATTCCCAAATTATTATCATAATTCACTATAAGGTTATGCCAAGTTATAGCCTTTTATTTACAATACATACCAACTACCCAAAACCCAACTTAGGCGCGTTCATATTAAACCACTAACAAGTCATAAATTATCATATAATGTTTCAACTCCAAATTTTACATAATATGTCAGTTTTACATATGTCAAAATTCATTATTTACATGTTTACAAAGCTATGCTTAATTTACATAGATCAAGTTTTATACCCAAAATTACATGTATACCACGTTTACACCGACTTACCCATAACAAGTTCTAGCCAAATTACAAATATCAAGATCCATATCAAATTTCATATGCCAATCCCCATTCTTGCAATTATCATTTTAATGACAATACCCAAATATCCAATTTCATGTTAATGGTAGTAATACCCAAATATCCAATTTTTAGGTTATGCCATCAATTCCACCAAACACATATATTCCAATAGGCAATATTCCAATATTTCCCCCTTATACCATCGCATGCATATCGTAGTTTAGGCCTAGGTCCGAAATTGACCTAGGTTCTTCAAAAGAAAATAAATAGGGGAAGGTAGAAGTTGTAATAAAAAAAGATCAGAGAGAAAACGACATAAAAGCATCATCTTAGGCATAAAGAATAGATCTTGATAATAATATCAACGTGAACCAAGAAAAATTGATTTACAACAGGCTGAATAGACCATAAACTTGTCATGCGAATAAAGATAGAAAAGTTCTCAAGATCGAGATCCAAGAAGAAACAAGAATAGACTTGAATCAAACGTTCAATTTCACTTCATCACATGTCCATATTAAATTTAATTATTTTAATCTGAAAATAACTAGAACTTACAGATCGTGGGAAAGGAATTAAGAACTGAATTTGTTGTAAAAATGTTGCGGCGTTGTTGATTTATTGTCTTGAATCATTGTTGAAGTTTTGTTCTTTGAATTGATTTGAGTTTGAATGCTTGTACTTTGATTTGGAGACGGCAGCCATGGTTCAAGAGGTATTTTAGCAGCATAATGGTGTAAGAATGATTTGATATGAATTAGGTTAGGTCTTAGGATGTATTTATAGGGGTAGCAACTAGTTTAGGCCCTTAGATTAACCCTAGAATCAATCCGGACCATCAAAACACGTCTCAGGTTTCAAAAATGGGTCCTGGGTCAAAACAGGCCAACCAGGCCGACCTGTAAAGGGGGGAGGTCGACCATATGGTCGACCTGGCGGGTAGGTCGACCCTAAGGTCGACCACGTGGTCGACCTGGCCCCCAGGTCGACCCCCAGGTCGACCTGCCTGGTCCTGTGCTGCCTAAAATTTGCTGAATCTTCTATAGGCCATAACTTCTTCATCCGGACTCCGATTTTCGAAAACTCGGACTCTGTTTCATGTAGAATTCCGAGACGAACGCAATGGCGCAACCCATTTCCCATGATTCTCATTTTAAAATTTAATTATACCCTGATTTATAGTTCCAAATGTTATTAAAATTCGGGTTGTTACATTCTCCCCTCCTTAAAAGATTTCGTCCCCGAAATCTTCAAGATAAGAAGAATGTTTCCTACCATCCAATCATCCATCTACTCAATCATCAATCATAGGCATCCATTGTCCTTAAGAGATTTCTAATGTTGTATGAACATATGTAGAAAGTGTGTGTATATGTTCCTTATCTAATGCAAATGATCAGGCCTGATTGATCTTCTTAATGCAAAATATGTTTAGTGCCATGAGTCCAATATGTATGCAAATAGTCCTAGTCACACTAACACTATATGTGTGCACATCCATCCATCCATATGCAACATCCATATGATAACATATTCAATTTCATCCATAAACAAGTATAAACACTCATGCATATGCAATATGAAAATGTGTCTGAGCCGATCTAGTGCCTAAGGTGCGTGTATATGCATCCACGAGCAACCACTAGCAACCACTTGCAACAACTTGCAACCATCAATCATAACATGTCTCAAACACATGTTTACACCCAATTGTTCCTACCTAAAGATATAGTCGAATGATAGAAGCAAGTAAAAACTTTGTGCCCATTAGGCAGTGTCAAAACTGGAAATCTATGTCACATATATACTGATTAGGAGATGAACTCCCTAAGCACTAGCCCGAAGACCGAAATCAACATCAGGTTGACACCCAAAGAATTACTCAACCCAACGGACACCCTCAAGCCCCAACATGTATTACTAACAGATGATCCCTATGGGGTTTTGCAACAGAAATAGGATTGAGAATAGGACTGAGAGGTTATACTTAAAAGATAGCATGCAAGTAAGCTCTACAGGAAAAAAGGGATCAAGGATATTGTAACAACCCGTAAAATGCGAGCCAGTTTGAAAATTTTTATTTTGGCAATTTTAGCGAATTTTGATATTTAAAATGGATTATTTTAAATAATATCGACGAGAAATTTATTTTGAATATAATTCGAACGTATATATTATACGCGTCGTCGTTAGAATATAAATAATTATATATAATTATAAATAGAATTGAAAATGGCGCGGTAGTTCGATAATTCGATTTCAAACTTCAATTGAATGTACCGGGTGCAAAACAATCCGGATTTTAGTGAAACCAAAAATAATGGAATCTAATAGTGAATATCTTTCCAACGAATCCGAAAAATCGAAAGTTAGTAGCGGGAATCAAAAGTTGTCCAGTTGAAAATTCTGAATAGTCGCTATGGAATTCAGGCTCTTAAAAATGGACATTTTGCAAATGACCTCGGATTTCGACGAAACCACTTTTGTTGGATCCGCAGTGTCAAGTTATCGCTAGGTTTCAAATTTCATAATTTTTCGAATCAATATGTGAGCGTGGCATAGGAAAACGCGTTTGACCAGTTTCAGTTGATTTTAATCGACTGGAAATTGGCCATTTTTCAAACGGTCTCAGAATTCGACGAAACTAGATTTGTTAGGACCGTATCGTCAATACGAAGCTAGAAAATATTTTTCTGGAATTTTTCTAGTTAGTATGTGACCCCGGTAATTTGAAAGGTACGTTTAAAATTCAATATAGTGATTTAAATGTAAATTTAACGGAAGCTGATTGTAACAGCCGAATCAGCTGACGATACATATCCCATTGTGTTCGGAATGGGGGTTAAACGCTATGGACGACAGGCGGTGGGCCTCGTTTCGAGGTCGTATGTGAAAGTCAACTCTTTAGGATAAAATTAAATAATTAATTAATTAAAAAAAGAAAAAAAAGCTTCCTCCCTTAAAAACCTTCTGGCCCCCCCTTTCATTTTTAAAATCGATTTATAAAAAAAAAAAAAAAAAAAAAAGAAAAGGAAAGGGAGAGCGACAGGGGAGGAGCCGCCGCCCCTCCCCGATGATCCTCCGCCGCCGTACGATGGCGGTGCCATCTCCCCACCTCCGCCTGAGAAGGCGATGCCCCCTCCGCCATGATACGACGTTCGAGCCCCCCCTCCCCTCAAGCCCGACCCCCCCTCCAGGCGCCAGGCGCCGCGAAACCCACAACCGCCCCCCCCCAGCGACTGCCTCCGGCCACCCCTATTCCCCAAGCGCCCCCAGGTAATTTTTAATTTATTTATTTTATTTTTATTTTGCTTTGTTTAAGAAAAATGAAGAAAAACTGATTTTTAACAAAAGAAAAACTGATTTTATTAGAAATGTAAAACTGATTTTATAAGAATTGCAAAAACTGATTTTTTATATTTTGTTAAAACTTTTTTTTTTTTTTTTTATGAATAAAAACTGATTTTACTTTATGGTTTAAAAAATGAATTTGCTTTGAAAATATAATTTTTGTATTGTTTAAATCGAAATAAAAATATAATCTTTACTATATAGGAATATTAAAAATATGATTTTTATATTTTTAAAGTATTAAAAATATAATCTTTATAGGATAGAGAAGTTAAAAATATCACCTTTGTATATGTGGCGAAATAAAAATCTGATTTTTATTTTATATACATTGAAATCAAGTGATGAAATTTGAAAAGGTGAAATCTTTGAATTTAAAAAGGCGAGATTTTTATATATTGAACTTCGATAGAAAAATAGGATTTTTATATATTGAACTTCGAGTTAAAAATTCGATTTTTATATATTGAACTTTGAACTAAAAATTCGATTTTTATATATTGAACTTTGAACTAAAAATTCGATTTTTATATATTGAACTTTGAACTAAAAATTCGATTTTTATATATTGAACTTTGAACTAAAAATTCGATTTTTATATATTGAACTTTGAACTAAAAATTCGATTTTTATATATTGAACTTTGAAATAAAAATTCGATTTTTATATATTGAATAACATAGTAAAAATTCGATTTTTACATATGTAGAGAATACGGGCGACGAAAGCGATAAAAGGCGAGATTGGTGAAGATTTCTATCAATGAAGAGCCGTGGAGCTGGATAGCTATAATGTGAGAACTTCTCACTCAAAGTATATTTTTCTAGTTATATATATATACTAGGATGCAGACGGTGCTTAGTAGCACCCGACACAATCGTCCACAGACCATGGACTTGTTTGTTTGGCTGTTTGGTTATGGATTGTGATATTGGTTTGAATGTGGTTTGTGGTGTGAAAAATCGAATCGATAAATTGGTTAGGATTAGACGTGCGCCGTTATAAGGCGAAGGAGTAAGGCTAGGTTAGACCCTTACTCCAAATTTTGTGGTTTGCATAACGAAAGTGAATTCGATTGATGTGTGAATGGCGTGGGCCTTCACTAGACCGGGGATAAGGCTAGGCCTCGTCCCGTTTCTAGTATCGTGCCGTTATGCCGCCGAAATTTTCTAAAATAAGTTAGAAAAATAAAAATATCATTTTATTTAAAGAATGAATTGAATAGAAGTTCATATGTTGAAATAAAATGTGTTATCGTTAAAAATATAATTTTTAACGTGAATGTGAATAAATAAATATTCATTTACAAACCGGATGGTTTGTTTATGTACACTTATTTGAATGACATTGATTGTGTCGATAAATTTTACACATCGCCTAACTGCACAAATAAAATATGTGTTTGATTGTTTGAAACCCCACACGGGTGTTAGGATGAAATTTGAAGTTCACTCATCCTGATTGATTAAATATGTCGATCGATTGATTGACAGACTGTTATAAGCGTTGAATATCTATATTTGATGCTTATACAGTGTAGTGCACTTTGGTTGATGGTTGATTATTTTCAATGCTATTATATACATGTGTTGTATGAAAATCCATATAATTAATTTTATATGGTAATTGATTGGGCCTCATTCCAGTTTTGAAAAAGAAATATTTGAAATAGAATATTTGAAAATAAAGGAATATATGAAGCCGTGTTGATTAGATTGACGCCATTTTGACGTGAACGATATTTATATCGATTTTAAAAACGATTTCGAAATGAATTGAATTGAAAACGATTTCGAAATGAATTGAATTGAAAACGAATTCAAAATGAATTGAAAATGAATTCGAATTGAATTGAAAACGATTTCGAAATGAATTGAATTGAAAACGATTTCGAAATGAATTGAATTGAAAATGAATTCGAATTGAATTGAAAACGATTTCGAAATGAATTGAATTGAAAACGATTTCGAAATGAATTGAATTGAAAACGATTTCGAAATGAATTGAATTGAAAACGAATTCGAATTGAATTGAAAACGATTTCGAAATGAATTGAATTGAAAACGAATTCGAATTGAATTGAAAGCGAATTGAAATGAATTCAAATTGAATTGAAATTCGAATTGAATAGAAATGAATTTTGAAACGAATTTATAAAGAAGAATTCAATTTTGATTTGAATTGAAAAGGAAGTTGAAATTGCTTTTGAAACGAATTTTAAAACTATTTATATAATTCGTTTTAAATAGAAATCGACGAAGTATATATTATATATATTATATATATAATATAATGGCCTGAATAGAACGCGCCGCGCCGCGGCAGTTCGTGAATTTCGACCATTTATTTCAAACGGACATTGCGGGAGATCCGACCGTCGGATTCTCCTAAAACCGGAACCGTTGGGTTCGTATCGAAAAGAGCTTTCTAACGAAGGCTAGAAATTTGAAATCTAACGGTTGGATTTGGAATTATGTCCAAATCAAATTCGAAAAAGGTCGCTGTAAGTGCAGTTCGATGGCCGTTGATGGAAATCGACTGTACGGGCCTTGATAAAATTATTAAAAATAGTAATAATTTGTGTAAAATCATAAGAAATGATTTGTGAAAGTTTGGGATGAAAAACTCCATATTTGAAAAGATAAAAATAGATTTTTATCGAAATGAACTAGTTTTGAACTAGAATTATAATTCTATTTATTTTTAAATAAATAAATTGAATTTGAAATGGTTTTGAAAATAACCAAAATTTCCAATGATTGCATTGGAGTGGATTTGAATCGAAATTGTCTTCGGAATATTTCGATGTTGGAATTCGTGATATTACAGGTGTTGTTATGGAAATTTGAAAGATATATATTTGTATCGTTATTTCCAATACGACATTTGTTAGTCGTAGAATTCGATATTGAATATAAGCCGATATATTTTCTATTCAGAGCCTTGTATTGAATATCGAATGTGATTTGGGTTTGTCGTGAATGGTGTCTTCACTAACACTGTTCTGGAACCCAGTTGAGAAAAGATTAAATCTTTTTATTTAGATTTAATGAAGTGTACCAATTAAATGATATTTAATTGGAATTGAATTGGTATTGATTTTTGGGTTTATCGTGAACAGTGTTTTAAATAACACTTGTTCTTTAACCCGATAATTAATGGAATGTGATTTTGGGTTTATCGTGAACAGTGTTTTAAATAACACTTGTTCTTTAACCCGATAATTAATCGAATGTGATCTGGGTTTGTCGTGAATGGTGTCTTCACTAACACTGTTCTTGAACCCAGTTGAGAAAAGATTAAATCTTTTATTTAGATTTAATGAAGTGTACCAATTAAATGATATTTAATTGGAATTGAATTGGTATTGATTTTTGGGTTTATCGTGAACAGTGTTTTAAATAACACTTGTTCTTTAACCCGATAATTAATCGAATGTGATCTGGGTTTGTCGTGAATGGTGTCTTCACTAACACTGTTCTTGAACCCAGTTGAGAAAATATTAAATCTTTTTATTTAGATTTAATGAAGTGTACCAATTAAATGATATTTAATTGGAATTGAATTGGTATTGATTTTTGGGTTTATCGTGAACAGTGTTTTAAATAACACTTGTTCTTTAACCCGATAATTAATGGAATGTGATTTTGGGTTTATCGCGAACCGTGTTTTTAGATGACACTGATTCTTTAACCCAGTCAAAAGATTAAAACTAAGTGGAGTTTTAATGAATCTTTAATTAGATTGAAAAGATCGAGAATGGAGTATCACCAGTTTTGCTCCAGGCGATAGTTAAATCTTTAATTAGATTTGAACGTGAAATTTAGAAACTAACTGTCGGTTAGCTAAGTAGAATGATTTTCTGGATATTGATCTGATGTTGGTTTCGGCCTTCGGGGTTAATATTTGGGGAATTATTCTCTTGATTAATTTACGGTTAATGACTAATGAATTGGAATGAGGCGTATGTTGTGTTTGTGTAACACTTATTTAAAATATACGCGAGTTATTCGGAAAGACCGGGTTTATCCCATTCTGAATAACTGATACGACGATAAGTCGAAGATGAAGACGATGGGAAGACCGGAAGTCTTCACGTCGTTTGGGTGATAACTGATGATCTTGATTGGGCAGTACACCCAAGAAGATGGAAACAGTTAGTGATCGTCCAGACGTACTTGGAGATCGATGGATATGCGGGGTACTAGGTGCCTCCGGTTTCGTTCAGACCCAGAACGGACTTGTAAATGGACTGTGTGTCTGACATCGGATTTCATTCTGTGTGACTGATATCGGTTGCATAGGATGGTTTGCCTGTGTGGCATGCTAAGATGCAAATGATCAAGGCTTCTGTTGAAAAGCAAAGTCTTGTGGTGATGATCAAAGCACGGCCTTTGTGGCGTAGCTTTGTGTAACGTTTACCTCGCGTGTTTCACACCAGGTATGAACCAAAAACGGGAGACGGACCTCAGGGAGGACTTGCGTTTCTTTCTAGCTAGAAGTGGCGTCAGTGGTTTTACACGCCCTGACGAGTTTGACTTATGTGGTTGTTGCTGTTGCGAGGCGCCTCGGTTATATCGGTTTCGGCCGATGCTTCTGGTCGGCTGACGGACCAGACTTACACCCCATAGGGTGGGGAAACGTAATGTTCAGGCATTTTAATCCACTCCGTGTGGACCGGCCCTGACGATCCAAGGGTCGATGCGCTCTGACCCTGTGGCTCGGGCTAGAGAGTCACGAAAACGGTTGAGGACTATCTTTTGCCTCGGTTCATAGACGGAAATCCAATTTCCAAATACGTGATCTTGCGGTTTTAGTTGTAATCCTATATATGGCGACATAGTGGGATGGGGCGCTCATGCCGCCTATGATTGATACTTATGATTTGAAGTGTTTTATACACTATGCACTTATATTAGTATCAAATGATTTGTTTTAAACGTATCAAGCATTCTTTGGTTGTTATAAGGGAAAACCCTATCCTCGACTGCGTTGCATTGTGTGATGGGACCTGGGTCTTATAACAGCTTCATTTTTCTTTATTTAGCATTTCGCTGTTGTTTTATGCACTGGTATTCTTGGGAGGAAACCCGTTCCGTGTTATACGGCGTGGTCCCTTGATTTACCTATCTTTAAAAATAAAGATTAATAACTGTTTTAGTTCTCACACCAGTCCCATGACTGACCTGGAGTTTATTGTTTTAACCTAAACTCTGGGTGCCCCTATTTTTGACACGGGCAGCTAGTAGTTTTGGTTTTGCAGATTTATATTCACAGGATCCTGGTTTACAGCTGGAACGATATCCGGAAAGCTTTGTATCCGTATATCTACTTCTAGTTGTGTATTGTATTATTTTCCGCTGCGATGTATTTAAATGTAATTTAAATCTCTGATATTTCTGTGTAATATTCATTTATACTCTGTATATTCTTGTAATCTGATGCATTGTTGTAATATACAATGAAATGTTCTTCTGTATGCGTTCTGCTGTGGTTTGTTCTCGAACTATCCGACGCTTTCCTTTACGGGGAAGTTGCGGGTCTTTACACGTGGTATCAGAGCTTTGGTTTACAAAGCAGAGAACAAGACACATTAGAACCATACGAAAGAATTCATCAGATAATTGGATTAGTAATATCCAATGGGATGACTCGTTAGAGATAGGATCAGTAGTATCCTAGAACGAGTGTGAAGAGTATATTTTTGAAAATGAAAACAAATTTTTGTTTTGAAAATTTAAATCAATTATTCGTATTTGATTATTTAGTTTATATTGATGTGGACAATCCAGTATATAAAGATTTTGCGTATACGTCTGATCCGCGTGTATTCAAGGTTTTAATATATTGGATAGATATAGCATCACACTCTAGTCGCCCGAAGATGATATTGATGATAGCGATCGCATCATCAACATTTATGTTCGAGTTTCGAAGGTGTGATTTTCTATATATTTCCATTAGGCTGGTGTGAGAACCAAAACTTATATATGGCTAGAATTCATTGTTGTGATTTGGCATCAAAAATCTGGTTTTCGACTATGTATCAAAGTTATGAATTTGAAACCCTAATTCACTAATTGATTGATGTTTGTGTTGGCTGTTTAATTGTTTGCTAATTTTGAACCATTATGCCTAATTTAATCGAATATTGAATTATATTAAAAATTGGTCGCATTTGCTTGCATATACATATACTTACATTGAACAGGTCATAGCAAGGAGGCTAGAGCAGAGAATAAAATTTGTTTGCCCGACAAATAGGTACATGTTTACTACATAATTTCCTGTTTTGTTTGGGTGATGATGATTTTGTGAGCCTATTGGCTAGCCGCTTGGCTTTTTCTTTTTCTTTTTGAGATCTGAAGGACCGGGGAAGCTATTTGAAATTCCCCGATGCTCCCGGTGCAGGGGAGGTTATGGCGAAATTTTTCGAAAATTTAGGGTGTTAGCCAAATTTTTGAAATTTTGAAAATTCTCAGAAACTAAAGAGTTGGAGAATGGAAGCCAGATCGAACGTAGAGTTGATTAATCAAACCACTTTCGACTTTGTTCCTTTTCGGGGACGAAAAGTTTTAAGTGGGGGAGATTGTAACAACCCGTAAAATGCGAGCCAGTTTGAAAATTTTTATTTTGGCAATTTTAGCGAATTTTGATATTTAAAATGGATTATTTTAAATAATATCGACGAGAAATTTATTTTGAATATAATTCGAACGTATATATTATACGCGTCGTCGTTAGAATATAAATAATTATATATAATTATAAATAGAATTGAAAATGGCGCGGTAGTTCGATAATTCGATTTCAAACTTCAATTGAATGTACCGGGTGCAAAACAATCCGGATTTTAGTGAAACCAAAAATAATGGAATCTAATAGTGAATATCTTTCCAACGAATCCGAAAAATCGAAAGTTAGTAGCGGGAATCAAAAGTTGTCCAGTTGAAAATTCTGAATAGTCGCTATGGAATTCAGGCTCTTAAAAATGGACATTTTGCAAATGACCTCGGATTTCGACGAAACCACTTTTGTTGGATCCGCAGTGTCAAGTTATCGCTAGGTTTCAAATTTCATAATTTTTCGAATCAATATGTGAGCGTGGCATAGGAAAACGCGTTTGACCAGTTTCAGTTGATTTTAATCGACTGGAAATTGGCCATTTTTCAAACGGTCTCAGAATTCGACGAAACTAGATTTGTTAGGACCGTATCGTCAATACGAAGCTAGAAAATATTTTTCTGGAATTTTTCTAGTTAGTATGTGACCCCGGTAATTTGAAAGGTACGTTTAAAATTCAATATAGTGATTTAAATGTAAATTTAACGGAAGCTGATTGTAACAGCCGAATCAGCTGACGATACATATCCCATTGTGTTCGGAATGGGGGTTAAACGCTATGGACGACAGGCGGTGGGCCTCGTTTCGAGGTCGTATGTGAAAGTCAACTCTTTAGGATAAAATTAAATAATTAATTAATTAAAAAAAGAAAAAAAAGCTTCCTCCCTTAAAAACCTTCTGGCCCCCCCTTTCATTTTTAAAATCGATTTATAAAAAAAAAAAAAAAAAAAAAAGAAAAGGAAAGGGAGAGCGACAGGGGAGGAGCCGCCGCCCCTCCCCGATGATCCTCCGCCGCCGTACGATGGCGGTGCCATCTCCCCACCTCCGCCTGAGAAGGCGATGCCCCCTCCGCCATGATACGACGTTCGAGCCCCCCCTCCCCTCAAGCCCGACCCCCCCTCCAGGCGCCAGGCGCCGCGAAACCCACAACCGCCCCCCCCCCAGCGACTGCCTCCGGCCACCCCTATTCCCCAAGCGCCCCCAGGTAATTTTTAATTTATTTATTTTATTTTTATTTTGCTTTGTTTAAGAAAAATGAAGAAAAACTGATTTTTAACAAAAGAAAAACTGATTTTATTAGAAATGTAAAACTGATTTTATAAGAATTGCAAAAACTGATTTTTTATATTTTGTTAAAACTTTTTTTTTTTTTTTTTATGAATAAAAACTGATTTTACTTTATGGTTTAAAAAATGAATTTGCTTTGAAAATATAATTTTTGTATTGTTTAAATCGAAATAAAAATATAATCTTTACTATATAGGAATATTAAAAATATGATTTTTATATTTTTAAAGTATTAAAAATATAATCTTTATAGGATAGAGAAGTTAAAAATATCACCTTTGTATATGTGGCGAAATAAAAATCTGATTTTTATTTTATATACATTGAAATCAAGTGATGAAATTTGAAAAGGTGAAATCTTTGAATTTAAAAAGGCGAGATTTTTATATATTGAACTTCGATAGAAAAATAGGATTTTTATATATTGAACTTCGAGTTAAAAATTCGATTTTTATATATTGAACTTTGAACTAAAAATTCGATTTTTATATATTGAACTTTGAACTAAAAATTCGATTTTTATATATTGAACTTTGAACTAAAAATTCGATTTTTATATATTGAACTTTGAACTAAAAATTCGATTTTTATATATTGAACTTTGAACTAAAAATTCGATTTTTATATATTGAACTTTGAAATAAAAATTCGATTTTTATATATTGAATAACATAGTAAAAATTCGATTTTTACATATGTAGAGAATACGGGCGACGAAAGCGATAAAAGGCGAGATTGGTGAAGATTTCTATCAATGAAGAGCCGTGGAGCTGGATAGCTATAATGTGAGAACTTCTCACTCAAAGTATATTTTTCTAGTTATATATATATACTAGGATGCAGACGGTGCTTAGTAGCACCCGACACAATCGTCCACAGACCATGGACTTGTTTGTTTGGCTGTTTGGTTATGGATTGTGATATTGGTTTGAATGTGGTTTGTGGTGTGAAAAATCGAATCGATAAATTGGTTAGGATTAGACGTGCGCCGTTATAAGGCGAAGGAGTAAGGCTAGGTTAGACCCTTACTCCAAATTTTGTGGTTTGCATAACGAAAGTGAATTCGATTGATGTGTGAATGGCGTGGGCCTTCACTAGACCGGGGATAAGGCTAGGCCTCGTCCCGTTTCTAGTATCGTGCCGTTATGCCGCCGAAATTTTCTAAAATAAGTTAGAAAAATAAAAATATCATTTTATTTAAAGAATGAATTGAATAGAAGTTCATATGTTGAAATAAAATGTGTTATCGTTAAAAATATAATTTTTAACGTGAATGTGAATAAATAAATATTCATTTACAAACCGGATGGTTTGTTTATGTACACTTATTTGAATGACATTGATTGTGTCGATAAATTTTACACATCGCCTAACTGCACAAATAAAATATGTGTTTGATTGTTTGAAACCCCACACGGGTGTTAGGATGAAATTTGAAGTTCACTCATCCTGATTGATTAAATATGTCGATCGATTGATTGACAGACTGTTATAAGCGTTGAATATCTATATTTGATGCTTATACAGTGTAGTGCACTTTGGTTGATGGTTGATTATTTTCAATGCTATTATATACATGTGTTGTATGAAAATCCATATAATTAATTTTATATGGTAATTGATTGGGCCTCATTCCAGTTTTGAAAAAGAAATATTTGAAATAGAATATTTGAAAATAAAGGAATATATGAAGCCGTGTTGATTAGATTGACGCCATTTTGACGTGAACGATATTTATATCGATTTTAAAAACGATTTCGAAATGAATTGAATTGAAAACGATTTCGAAATGAATTGAATTGAAAACGAATTCAAAATGAATTGAAAATGAATTCGAATTGAATTGAAAACGATTTCGAAATGAATTGAATTGAAAACGATTTCGAAATGAATTGAATTGAAAATGAATTCGAATTGAATTGAAAACGATTTCGAAATGAATTGAATTGAAAACGATTTCGAAATGAATTGAATTGAAAACGATTTCGAAATGAATTGAATTGAAAACGAATTCGAATTGAATTGAAAACGATTTCGAAATGAATTGAATTGAAAACGAATTCGAATTGAATTGAAAGCGAATTGAAATGAATTCAAATTGAATTGAAATTCGAATTGAATAGAAATGAATTTTGAAACGAATTTATAAAGAAGAATTCAATTTTGATTTGAATTGAAAAGGAAGTTGAAATTGCTTTTGAAACGAATTTTAAAACTATTTATATAATTCGTTTTAAATAGAAATCGACGAAGTATATATTATATATATTATATATATAATATAATGGCCTGAATAGAACGCGCCGCGCCGCGGCAGTTCGTGAATTTCGACCATTTATTTCAAACGGACATTGCGGGAGATCCGACCGTCGGATTCTCCTAAAACCGGAACCGTTGGGTTCGTATCGAAAAGAGCTTTCTAACGAAGGCTAGAAATTTGAAATCTAACGGTTGGATTTGGAATTATGTCCAAATCAAATTCGAAAAAGGTCGCTGTAAGTGCAGTTCGATGGCCGTTGATGGAAATCGACTGTACGGGCCTTGATAAAATTATTAAAAATAGTAATAATTTGTGTAAAATCATAAGAAATGATTTGTGAAAGTTTGGGATGAAAAACTCCATATTTGAAAAGATAAAAATAGATTTTTATCGAAATGAACTAGTTTTGAACTAGAATTATAATTCTATTTATTTTTAAATAAATAAATTGAATTTGAAATGGTTTTGAAAATAACCAAAATTTCCAATGATTGCATTGGAGTGGATTTGAATCGAAATTGTCTTCGGAATATTTCGATGTTGGAATTCGTGATATTACAGGTGTTGTTATGGAAATTTGAAAGATATATATTTGTATCGTTATTTCCAATACGACATTTGTTAGTCGTAGAATTCGATATTGAATATAAGCCGATATATTTTCTATTCAGAGCCTTGTATTGAATATCGAATGTGATTTGGGTTTGTCGTGAATGGTGTCTTCACTAACACTGTTCTGGAACCCAGTTGAGAAAAGATTAAATCTTTTTATTTAGATTTAATGAAGTGTACCAATTAAATGATATTTAATTGGAATTGAATTGGTATTGATTTTTGGGTTTATCGTGAACAGTGTTTTAAATAACACTTGTTCTTTAACCCGATAATTAATGGAATGTGATTTTGGGTTTATCGTGAACAGTGTTTTAAATAACACTTGTTCTTTAACCCGATAATTAATCGAATGTGATCTGGGTTTGTCGTGAATGGTGTCTTCACTAACACTGTTCTTGAACCCAGTTGAGAAAAGATTAAATCTTTTATTTAGATTTAATGAAGTGTACCAATTAAATGATATTTAATTGGAATTGAATTGGTATTGATTTTTGGGTTTATCGTGAACAGTGTTTTAAATAACACTTGTTCTTTAACCCGATAATTAATCGAATGTGATCTGGGTTTGTCGTGAATGGTGTCTTCACTAACACTGTTCTTGAACCCAGTTGAGAAAATATTAAATCTTTTTATTTAGATTTAATGAAGTGTACCAATTAAATGATATTTAATTGGAATTGAATTGGTATTGATTTTTGGGTTTATCGTGAACAGTGTTTTAAATAACACTTGTTCTTTAACCCGATAATTAATGGAATGTGATTTTGGGTTTATCGCGAACCGTGTTTTTAGATGACACTGATTCTTTAACCCAGTCAAAAGATTAAAACTAAGTGGAGTTTTAATGAATCTTTAATTAGATTGAAAAGATCGAGAATGGAGTATCACCAGTTTTGCTCCAGGCGATAGTTAAATCTTTAATTAGATTTGAACGTGAAATTTAGAAACTAACTGTCGGTTAGCTAAGTAGAATGATTTTCTGGATATTGATCTGATGTTGGTTTCGGCCTTCGGGGTTAATATTTGGGGAATTATTCTCTTGATTAATTTACGGTTAATGACTAATGAATTGGAATGAGGCGTATGTTGTGTTTGTGTAACACTTATTTAAAATATACGCGAGTTATTCGGAAAGACCGGGTTTATCCCATTCTGAATAACTGATACGACGATAAGTCGAAGATGAAGACGATGGGAAGACCGGAAGTCTTCACGTCGTTTGGGTGATAACTGATGATCTTGATTGGGCAGTACACCCAAGAAGATGGAAACAGTTAGTGATCGTCCAGACGTACTTGGAGATCGATGGATATGCGGGGTACTAGGTGCCTCCGGTTTCGTTCAGACCCAGAACGGACTTGTAAATGGACTGTGTGTCTGACATCGGATTTCATTCTGTGTGACTGATATCGGTTGCATAGGATGGTTTGCCTGTGTGGCATGCTAAGATGCAAATGATCAAGGCTTCTGTTGAAAAGCAAAGTCTTGTGGTGATGATCAAAGCACGGCCTTTGTGGCGTAGCTTTGTGTAACGTTTACCTCGCGTGTTTCACACCAGGTATGAACCAAAAACGGGAGACGGACCTCAGGGAGGACTTGCGTTTCTTTCTAGCTAGAAGTGGCGTCAGTGGTTTTACACGCCCTGACGAGTTTGACTTATGTGGTTGTTGCTGTTGCGAGGCGCCTCGGTTATATCGGTTTCGGCCGATGCTTCTGGTCGGCTGACGGACCAGACTTACACCCCATAGGGTGGGGAAACGTAATGTTCAGGCATTTTAATCCACTCCGTGTGGACCGGCCCTGACGATCCAAGGGTCGATGCGCTCTGACCCTGTGGCTCGGGCTAGAGAGTCACGAAAACGGTTGAGGACTATCTTTTGCCTCGGTTCATAGACGGAAATCCAATTTCCAAATACGTGATCTTGCGGTTTTAGTTGTAATCCTATATATGGCGACATAGTGGGATGGGGCGCTCATGCCGCCTATGATTGATACTTATGATTTGAAGTGTTTTATACACTATGCACTTATATTAGTATCAAATGATTTGTTTTAAACGTATCAAGCATTCTTTGGTTGTTATAAGGGAAAACCCTATCCTCGACTGCGTTGCATTGTGTGATGGGACCTGGGTCTTATAACAGCTTCATTTTTCTTTATTTAGCATTTCGCTGTTGTTTTATGCACTGGTATTCTTGGGAGGAAACCCGTTCCGTGTTATACGGCGTGGTCCCTTGATTTACCTATCTTTAAAAATAAAGATTAATAACTGTTTTAGTTCTCACACCAGTCCCATGACTGACCTGGAGTTTATTGTTTTAACCTAAACTCTGGGTGCCCCTATTTTTGACACGGGCAGCTAGTAGTTTTGGTTTTGCAGATTTATATTCACAGGATCCTGGTTTACAGCTGGAACGATATCCGGAAAGCTTTGTATCCGTATATCTACTTCTAGTTGTGTATTGTATTATTTTCCGCTGCGATGTATTTAAATGTAATTTAAATCTCTGATATTTCTGTGTAATATTCATTTATACTCTGTATATTCTTGTAATCTGATGCATTGTTGTAATATACAATGAAATGTTCTTCTGTATGCGTTCTGCTGTGGTTTGTTCTCGAACTATCCGACGCTTTCCTTTACGGGGAAGTTGCGGGTCTTTACAGATATACTCTTAAAAAGAGATATGATGCGCGTGTCTAGTCTTCAATCTTCTAAGTCGCATTTCCTTGAGCTTAACTCCATTGTGCTTGGACCGTCTTTAGCTTCACAATTTCGTAGCTTCTTAATTCCTATTTCCAAAATATGAGTTGGAACTCATTTCACTGTCGCCTCTCGTTCCACTTTCACTTATTCTTTTTCTAGTATACTCGGTTTAAACATAACTGCGTACTCATGGTTTCATGCAAGCTCTCCAAAATTCACTAGTGAATCTCGGATCTCTTTCACTTACTAAAAGGTATTCCACATAAATGAATTATCTCTTGAAAATAAACGAATGCCAACCATGTTGCCAAGTGTACTTACTAAGGTGATTTTCTATAATTCATGCATAAGCGAGATGAACCATCCGCCTTAGTGGCGAACACTACTCGAGCGGATCAATAAATATATTAAGAGATTCTAGGTAACTAAGCATGGCAGAACCCTAAGGGTTACACTAGACTTCGAGGGCATTACCAGGGTAAGTCAAGAGTCTAACTACCCTCTTTTCATACTCGAGAATGGTATCATTTTTGGAAAACCACTCCATCCCTAGAATCAACCCATTGCCCAAAAACATAAGCATTACTTCTAAATTCAACACTTAGCATAGATATTCTCAAATCCAAACAAGTCATGAATAAATGAGCCAATTCCCCACAGGATTTGAGACAAAAACGGGATCCTCTACTAAGCTAGTACTAAGGTGCAGAGACTCCAACTATCGAAGCAGAATTAAAAGGATGCGATGTACAAAAACAAAGTTCTAACGGGATGATGGAAAAGAAAAGCTAAACCTTTGACAGAATCGTTAACACCTCTCTTAAGTATGCTTGTAGTGAGAGCATACAATTGCCCTCTCGATGATCTTTTTCTTTGCCCTTGTCCTTGTCCTATAATACTTAACTACATGTCCCTTTTTACCATACTAAAGATACTCTCTCTTGTCATGGGTTTTATTATTCTCTCACTTTGGCCTCTTTCCTTTCACCTTTTCCTCCTTCATGGATTAAGCTCTATCAACAAGTTTCTTATCCTTAGGCTTGTGTTCTTTTATCCTCGTTCTTACTATCCTTGTATAGCTTGTTGACAAGTTTCTCGAAAGCTACCTCCATCGCATGACAACCCTACAAAGCTTGAAATAAGATTAGTTGCAGATGGAACTACTGCGGCTATAGATGGAAGTTGGGCATTTCTTTGCCCTCCTACATGTGACATACACCTACAAAACTATGGTGAAAAAGAAAGAGAGAAGAAACTCAAGGAAAGAATCAAAAGATAGTGCATATGGCTTTGGGGAATATGCCTTTCGTAAAACAAAACTTTTCTTAGAAAAATGCTTCTTTGTAAACGTTTTGAAAATAATTTCAAAAGGTTTTTAAAAGCTTTTGCCCAATCTGGTAACCTTCTACTCTGATACCAAATGAAACACCCCACATCCGTTAAGGTCACTCACAAAGGGAATGCCTTAACTTCAATGGAGCATTATGGGTACTGGAACAGAAATATTACAAGACAGACGTATATAAAACAACGGAAAGTAAAGTAGAAGTACTTCAGATCATTTATTAAATATAATTATTTAATATAAAAGCCCATCAACTTCCAATACCCAATTATATAGCCAAAATATCTGTCTTGCTCAAAAACAAAGAAGAATAAAAATAAATTTAGTATTCCCCAATAAAGCAAAGCAAGCCATAGCCAAGAGAAATCCAAGAAGTACATGAAAGAGCCTTGGAGCTTGGTAAGATCCGAACTAAGCTGTATTCCCACCCTGCGAACCTGGAGGGGGGGAACGAAAGAAAAAGAGGCAAAACAAACTGGGTCAGTCATAAAGACTGAGTAAGTCCTAGTGACTTTCAGCATAAAAACAGGTAAAGATAATATGGCATGAATAAACTGAAAGTAAACATAAGCATGATGACGAGGTAAGTTACAGGCACGATGAATCAAGTATAACATCCCATACTTCCTATCAAGAGTAGCATCACAAGGTTCCTACCAAGTATCACATCGCAAGGTTTCGATAACATCGCAAGATTTCTATGCTTCACCATTACCCTATTTTCCTCGATTTTCTATATTCTCTGCACCACCTAACTAGCGTTCCAATTAGTTTACTTGGTTATAATTACAAGATAAGTGATCCCCTATAACCTGCATGATAGTTTCATAGGTATATATCCCACGATGAGGGTCCCACCTCATATTGACAGTTTCGTGTCCCCACCGTACCTATTTGATCGGCTCTTACTTACAATGTTTCACATGTGTTATATACTAAGGTTATCCCAACCCCGTAGTTGTGGTAGCCTTTAGGACTACATCTAATATGAGGGTTTTACCTAAACCAGCCCAATTCCATGAATGTGTTAGATGTCTCCTTACTACCCTAATCGATCGGCTACTACTCGACCTAGTTCTTGCGGCCCCCTACTTGTAGATACCTGTGCTGGTCCCACCCAAGGGTGTATCAATCCCTAGGATGGCAACCCCGACACCCTTTTTGATGCACAACTTTATATCAATTGATGCCCAGTGGCTAAATTTTCCACTCCGGAATACGTGCACGCCCGTAATCCGTCGGAACCTGCACTGCTGCATCCCCTGTCGCCGTTTTGACCGCTTACAATCAGCCCAGTAATCGTGCCCCACCCTGCCTAGCTCAGGGTACCGTTGATATCTAATGTGGGTTACTGCTGAAACGGGTCCCGCTACTAGGGTTTTCCTAGGGTCTATTCGTATACCCCCACAGGTTGGTTAAGTGTTATCTATTTAACTTAACCCCACCCCCCATCATGATACCGTGGTTAAGTGTTCTCTCTTGTGTTACCTAACCCTACAGCATGTCTTGTTATATCGGTTAAGCGTTCTCCCCTATGTTAACTTAACCCTAACCACACCTCACGTTAGATTGGTTAAGTGTATATTAACTCAACCTCATCCACTAGCCATTTTATAATGGTTAAGTGTTACCCTCGTATATTTACTTAACCCTACCACACATCAGGTTATATCAGTTGGGTGTTATCAACCCATTCAAGTTAAACCAACCCATTTAACTTAACCCTCCCATTCGTCAGATTGCATTGGTTAAGTATTTCAAATAATTCATGGCTTAACCCGCCCACATATCATGTCAAGTTGGTTAAGTGATGTCTAGTGATTCATAACTTAACCCCGCTATCTTAGCATATCAAATTGGTTAAGTATTTTCAAGTAGTTCATGACTTAACCCTGCCACGTGTCATGTTATATTGGTTAAGTGTCATTAGTCTAGTCATATTACTTAACCCACCCATTAGTCTGATTAACAGTTATGTTGGTTAAGCCTACATTTATAAGTTTTACATGTTCTTAACTCATACCGGTTAGGTCCACATTTACATGTCAAATTTCCATGTCATCCCACCTAACCCTCTAACCATACCCACGTCTTATTATGGTTAGTATTCCTTAATTCATTCATTATGACGAACGAATCATGACCTCTCACATTAGACCGTGCATTTTGTGGCCACTGGATTTGTCGGGCGGCTCCGGGCAGATTTACACCACAAACTGGGTCTAACCTCGTGTCATAAACCGTTATGCCTACAATTTGGCCTTCGACCTCTCACATTAGACTGATACTTTGTGGCTACTGGATTTGCCGGGCGGTTCTGGGCAGATTTACACCACAAACTGAGTCTAACCTCGTGTCAAAGGTTCATTAACGGTCGTATTCCACCCAAAACCCCAATATCAGTTCATGTGTTTAACATATAGAAATGTTCATGTTCCAACCACGTTCATATTTCCAGTTATATGCCAATTATCAAGTTCATAATTCACGTTTTTGCCCCAAAACGTATTCCCAAATTATTATCATAATTCACTATAAGGTTATGCCAAGTTATAGCCTTTTATTTACAATACATACCAACTACCCAAAACCCAACTTAGGCGCGTTCATATTAAACCACTACCAAGTCATAAATTATCATATATGTTTCAACTCCAAATTTTACATAATATGTCAGTTTTACATATGTCAAAATTCATGATTTACATGTTTACAAAGCTATGCTTAATTTACATAGATCAAGTTTTATACCCAAAATTACATGTATACCACGTTTACACCAACTTACCCATAACAAGTTCTAGCCAAATTACATATATCAAGATCCATATCAAATTTCATATGCCAATCCCCATTCTTGCAATTATCATTTTAATGACAATACCCAAATATCCAATTTCATGTTAATGGTAGTAATACCCAAATATCCAATTTTTAGGTTATGCCATCAATTCCACCAAACACATATATTCCACTAGGCAATATTCCAATATTTCCCCCGTATACCATCGCACGCATATCGTAGTTTAGGCCTAGGTCTGAAATTGACCTAGGTCTGAAACTGAAATTGACCAGCACGTGAACCTGTCCCCCTGAAGTAGATCCAGTCCTTTGTCCCTGCCCCCGCTTCTTTGGGCAGTCCTTGGCCATGTGTCCAGTCTCGCCGCAATGGAAATAGCCACCATTCATCTTTGCCTTCTTCTTTCTGCAATCTTTCACTATATGTCCAAAAATGCCACAGAAATTACACTTTCTCTTTTCACGGGGTTTGTTGTTCTTCTCGCCTTTATTTGAATCAGCCTTCTTGTTCTGTGACCCTTCCCCCTTCTTGTCTTGAGGCACTTCTGCTTTTGCCTCTTTCTTGCCTTTATCTTCCTCGTGTAGCAGCGCCATGTCCACCAAACTTTGATAAGTCGCTCCCATGGGTATATGGGTCATAGCAAGGCTGTGTAGAGGCTCATTCAGACCTTTGATGAAGCGAAGGGCCTTCTTGTGTTGGGTGTTTACTAAATCCAGCCCAAATCTGGCCAGCTGATTAAACTAATTGACGTACTCCCTGATCGTCATACTCCCTTGTTTAAGAGTTAGGAACTTCTCCATCTGTAGGCTTCTTTCAGCTTGAGAGAGGAATTTCATCTCAAACCTCATCCTGAAATCTTCCCAAGTTTATACTAGCCTCTCAGCATGGGTAACTTCCCACCAATAGGAAGCTTCATCTTTAAGCAACCACACTACTAGCTGTATCTTTTGCCTGTCGTCAACTTCGAAGATGACGAACAAATCTTCGGTCTCCTTCAGCCAGTTCCTTGCTACCACAAAGGATTCAGTTCCATAAAAGTCCTTTCCACCTATAGCCTTGAAGTCTCTACACGTCTTAGCGAAAGTATTTCCACGAGGAGGAGGAGGAGGAACCACTGCCACTGTGGGAGGAGGAATGTCTGCTGGGCCCGCACCATTGGCCCTAGCCTCTAGGTACCTTCGGAACCAGCCAGGTATCGGTACTCCTTCTGGAAGGTTAAGATCTCCAGACATGCTGAAACAAAAAGGAAAGATTCAAGACAAAAGGATAGAGAGATAGTGCATATGGCTTTGGGGAACTATGCCTTTTAAAAACAATGCTTTTCCTTGAAAAAAATGCTTCTTTAAACTTCGTTTTGAAAATAGTTTCAAAAACCTTTATCTAACCTGGTAAATCTGTGCTCTGATGCCAAGTGGAACACCCCACCTCCGTTAAGGTCACTCACAAAGGGAATGCCTTAACTTCGATGGGGGTTTATAAGTAAAAGTCACAAATAAAACACAAGACAGATATAAACACATATATTTAAGCAGCGGAAAACAAACAGACTTTCATTTCATAAATACGTGTTCATACAAAAAATTTCCATAATTGTCTCATAATAACTTCCAAAACATTACATCATCATTTCTGTCTTGATTATTAAATAAAGAAGCATAAAACATAATAAAAGCTGCATAAATCCCCATAGAACATATCCAAAAGCCATAGCCAAGGAAAGAGAGTCCAAACCATACATCTACTATCTTGAAGCTTGCAAAGAGTCTGACTAAGCTGGGATGTTTCCTCCCTGTGGACCTGGGGGGAAACGGAAGAAAAGAAGACGAAAGAAAAACAGGGTCAGACATAAAGCCTGGTAAGTCTAGTGACTCTTCAGTATGAGAATAATAAAAAGGGCATGATAGGTATAAACTGGAAATAGGAAAGTATCGTAAACAAAGATAAAGCAGTTTTGGACAGAATATACTATCGCACCCCCACACTATATCTCTGCACCTACTTGTATTTGTTCCAACTGGCGCCCCATAATTGGGGTGAAGTGATCCCCTTTCTAAAGATCGGCTCCTACTCGCAAAACCATATGTGTCATACGGCCCCCAATGATTTGTAGATACCTATGCTGGTCCCACCATGGGGTGTATCAAGTCCCATGGTGGCGGCTCGACACAATTCTAGAATGCATAGGTTATACTACTGGTGCCCAGTGCCATGTTTGTCTGCTCCGAAGTGTGTGCACGCCCGCACTCCGTTAGAACCTACACTGCTGCACCACCCGCCGTCGCTTTTGACCGCTTACAATCAGCCCAGTAATCGTGCCCCACCCTGCCTAGCTTCAGGGTACCATGATATCTATTTGGGTTACTGCTGAAATGGGTCCCCGTTACTAGGGTTTTCTAGTCAAACATGTTAAGTGGTTAAGTGTATGTATTTACCTAACCACACCCATCAGTTTAATTTACATGTTAAGTGGTTAAGTGTCTGTATTTACCTAACCACACCCATCAGTTTAATTAACATGTTGAATTGGTTAAGTGTTTTAGTTAACTTAACCCTACCATCCTGACTTGTCTGTCCTTAACTTTAATCAGTTAAAGCACCGACCACTCACATTAGACAGGTATTGTTACGGTTACTGGATGTGCCGGTCGGTTCCGGGCAGGTTTACACCGTAACTCAGTCTAACCTTGGGTCTTTATTGGGCTCAATGCTTAACCGCCCACATTGGATAGGTATTGTTGTGATTACTGGACAGCCGGGCGGGTCTAGGCAGGTTTACATCACAACTCAATCCAACCTCGGGTTAAGCATACTCGTATTTTATAAATTTACATATTTGTTCTTTTATTCTTACATGCAAATTTGTTAACAATTAAATGTTATGGCCCACTTTCCAAGTTCATCATTTTTGGTATAAAAATTTATACCATTTAAGTGCCACCAATTATGGGCATGTGACAAACATGCCAATTTCATATATTTTTTCATGTTTAATCCCAACGACATTCCCCCGTTTGTACGTTCGCAAGATTACAATGAATGTTGGGCAAGATATATCAGCCCAACATATAAACATAGAAGGGAAAGCCAAGAACGTGAAATATTCTAAATGACATAAAGGGTGTGTGACATATGAACTTGCAACTTTGTGATCTAATTAACATAAATCATAGGTTTCAACTTGTCATGTGAACTTGCATTCAAATAAGAATCTAATCAAATAGGTGTCACATGAAATGGCATAATTTAGACTTGCATAAAACATAAGCCTAAACATATTTTTATCTAGGCATAACTTCAAACACAAACTAGCATGTGACAAAGTTATTACATGTCCATAAAAATGTCTATTTTTGACATTAACCCAAAAGCATGAACTAGATCAAATCATGTATCCTATTATAACATGAAACTTGTAATAATCGTGTGAAACTGAATGGTACTTGGCATGGACCCAGTTACAAACTTGCAAAGAACATAAGAACATTTACATGGGGTTTAATCATGTAGGCATAATGGTCTTAACATAGAACATGTGTATATAAGTCTTAACTTGGACTTAGAAAAATGTATACAACCTATGTTAAACTTATAAACACATAGGTGTAAATTCTTACATTAACCATATACTTGTATGTGATGTTGCTTTCATTCTAATTGTACAATAGGACCAACATCAAGTCAATTATACCACAAACATCCCAATACCATTCACAATACAATCATTGCAATACACAGATATGAATTAGCATTGTTGTTATATAATAGTAAAATTCCATTTCCACTTTACATCGAATCAAGTCTCAATTTTATTCCCATTAGAAAAATCGCTATACTTACAACAAACGACAAACTTGAATTCTGGATTCTGAGTTCTAAATTTGCAATGCTTTCCTTTGGGTAGATAAACGTTGTTTGATTCTTGTTTTTACTTTAGTTTTGCCCATTTCTAAGCTTTCTCCAACTGAAGCCTACTCTTAGTTTCTCCCCAGCAGCATGACGGCTCTAGTTCTATTTTTTTTGTGTGAATTTAGGTTGAGTGTTGGGTTGTATTTATAGAATTTCAGATTGATTTAAGCCGTCAGATGATCATAGAGTGAATCCAAACCATACACACCAAGAGGAGCCAATCAGAAAGTGACAAATCAGCCCTAGTGACACACCAGAGCTCAGAAATTTGACCAGAAACCGACTAGGTCGACCCCCAGGTCGACCACATGGTCGACCCCCAGGTCGACCACATGGTCGACCTGGTTACCCAGGTCGACCCCCTGGTCGACCTGGGTCCTGGGCGGGAAAATTCCCGCCCAGCCCAGTTTGGGTCTGTTTTTCGAATTTTGAACTGAATTTTGAACTGTTTAAAATTTAAATTGAATTCTGAAACTTTCGGAGGTCATAACTTCTTCATACGGAGTCCGATTTACGCAAACTCGGACTCTATCTCAAGCAGAATTCCGAGACGAGCGCAATGGCGTAACCCGTTTCCCTTAATTCTTTCATTTTGAATTAATTATACTTTAATTTGTTAATTTATTGTTAACAGAAAATTCGGGGTGTTACAAAAGTTCTCCAAATGCCATTTTTGGCGAAAAGAGGTGAGATTCCTAGGTCACGTGGTTTCTAAAGAAGGGATAGCAAGAGATCCCGCAAAGGTGGGTGCAGTTCAGGATTGGAAAATCCCAAAGAATGCAACGGAGGTGAGAAGTTTTCTAGGGTTAGCAGGCTATTATAGGAAGTTCATTAAGGACTTCGCAAAGATATCAGCCCCGCTCACCAAGCTGACAAAGAAGAATCTGACGTTTTCGTGGGATATAGATTGTGATGTTGCTTTCCAACGGTTGAAGAGGGCTTTGACAATAGCCCCGGTCTTGACCTTACTCGATGGGAATAAAGTATTCAAAGTATACACTGATGCATATGGTATAGGGCTTGGTGCGTTTCTGATGCAGGAGGGAAGGGTAGTATGTTATGGGGGTAGACACTTAAGGGTTCATGAGAAGAACTACCCTACCCATGACTTAGAGCTAGCTGCCATAGTATTCATGCTTAAGACGTTGCGTTATTATTTGCTTGGAGAGAAGTTCGAGTTGTACACCGACCATAAATATCTCAAGTACTTGTTCTCGCAGAAGGATCTTAACTTAAGGCAACAAAGGTGGATGGAGTTCCTAGCATCTTATGACTTTGAGATTGCTTATACCCCTAGCAAGGGTAATGTGGTGGTAGACGCACTGAGTAGGCAGAGGATGGCCTTAAGTTCTCTGTTGTGGAAAGGAAAAGCTTGGAGTTTATATCAACTTTCGACTTTAGATCCTCCTTCGAGTTTTTGTCCAGCTTATTTGTGTCACTGGAAGTGTGACCTACTCTTATGGATCAGGTAGGAGCTTCACAGCGAAAGGATCCACAGATTTCAGACATCTTGAATAGGCTCAGTAAAGGGGATACTTCTAGTCACCTCGGTAGATATTCCATATACGATAAAGGCTGGTTGCGACGAGATGGGAGTCTTTATGTTCCCCAAACTGGGAGTCTTTTGAAGACAGTCCTAAAGGAAGCCTATCATTCTAAGATGACTATTCATCCAAGTGGTGATAAGATGTATAGGGATATGAAGAGGGTTTTCTTTTGGGCTGGGACGAAGAAAGATGTAGCGGAGTTTGTTTCTCAATGTTTGATTTGCTCGCAAGTTAAAGCTGAGCAAAAGAATCTGGTGGTTTACTTCATCCTTTGGATGTCCCGCAGTGGAAGTGGGAGAGCATCTCTATGGATTTCATAGATGGTTTTCCTAGATCAAAGAAAGGCAATACCAGTATTTGGGTTGTAGTAGACAGACTTACTAAGAGCACTCATTTCATTCCAGTTAAGAGCAAGAGGACGGCAGCATAGTTGGCAACAGTTTACGTTCGTGAGATAGTCCATCTTCATGGAGTACCTTCCAACATCATAAGTAATCGTGACCCCTTTTTCACCAGTGAATTTTGGAAAAGCTTGCAGGAAGCATTTGGTACACAGTTATGTTTGAGCACCGCTTATCACCCTCTGACCGATGGACAGACAAAAAGGGTGAATAGAGTTCTTGAGGATCTTTTAAGGCTGTGCATCCTAGACTTCGGAGGGACTTGGGAAGAGCAACTTCCTTTGGTGGAGTTCGCCTACAACAACAGCTATCAGACTAGCATTGGCATGGCACCCTTCGAAGCATTGTACGGATGACCCTGTAGATCACCAACTTGTTGGTGGGAATCTACAGAAAGACTACTACTTGGACCAGATATAGTTATAGAAACGTCCGAAAAGATTGATATTATTAGACCGCGAATGAAGACAGCTCAGGATAGGAAGAAGTCGTATGCAGATAAGAGAAGGACTTACATTGAGTTTGAGGTGGAAGACATGGTTTTCATTAAAGTGTCACCTTTGAGGAATGTGGTCTGCTTTGGATCTGCAGGGAAATTGGCACCAAGATTCGTAGGACCATTTCCCATAATAGAAAGGATTGGCCAAATGGCCTATAGAGTAAAGCTACCCGAGAGACTATCCGACGTTCATGATGTTTTCCACGTTTCTCATTTGTGGAAATGTTTGCATAATACTGCAGAAGTAGTTGAGCCGAGTGTATTAGAGGAAGTAGAGGCGGAACGAGAGGCGATAGTTAAGTGAGTTTCTACCCGTACTCTTGGATCAAAAGTTAAGAAGCTACACAACCAAGAAGTAAAGTTAATGAAAGTTCAGTGGGGAGATAACCCAGAGGATGCAACTTGGGAGACCGAAGACAAGATTCATGCTTCATACCCTTTCCTTTTCGAGGGTATGTTCTTAACTTCCTTTCCAAAGCTTTTATTTATACTTGTTTCTATCATTTGAGTATATCCTATCGATCGAATCTTCGACCTTTAGGCGGAATCCCATGGATGTAAACATGTGTTTGAAAACATGTTATGTTTGATGGATACAAGTGTTTGCTAGTGGTTGCTGGAGGATGCATATACACACATTATGCACTAGATCGGCTCAATCACTCTTATACTGCATACATCCATGCGCATTTTTTTCCTTTTTATGGATGGAAATGGATGTATCATTATATGGAGGTTGCATTTGGATGGATGATTGTGCACACATATAGGACTTACAAGTAATAATTTTGCATACATATTAGATTCATGGCACTAACAAACATTGCATTAAGGAGGTCGACTGAATCAGTAGACCGCTTGATCTTCGCATTAGTATTGGGACATACGCACACACCTTTGCATATGCTCATATAAGCATTAGAAATCTTTTAAGGACATTGGATGCATGTGATTGGTGGATGAGTATATGGTATGTTAGGATTGGCATTCTTCTTAACTTGGAGATTTCAGGGACGAAATCCTTTGAGTAGGGGAGAATGTAACACCCCGTAATTTGAACAACACTAAAGACGGCAAATTAAAGAATAATTAATTTAATGCTCAAAATTATGTGAAACGGACTATGTCATTGCGTTCGTCTTATAATTCTAGTCAAAATAGACACCTGGTTGTGTAAAACGGACACTGTATGAAGAAATTATTAAGGTTTGAAGTTTGTATACGCGCAAGAAGAATATATATATACATATAATATATATATATATATTTATTTAAATCCAGAATTCAAAAATCAGTTCGAAATTCAAAATTTGGGGAGATGACAAAAATCCCGCTCAAGGGTGTCGACTCACCTGCATCAGATCTAGCAGATTAGGGTTTTGGGTTCGGCTGTAAATATGGCATCATTTCTCATATTTTTGCACACCAAAAATAATGGAGAACTAGATGCTGCCTCTGCCCAGATTAAACCAAGTCTTTTCTTCTTCTGCAATCAAGTTATTCAAGCTTAGAGATCTGTGATTCGATTCTTCTATTTTTCTAGATCCAAACACTGTGAGTTTAAGTTACTTTTAGATATAAATAATTAAAAAGTTAATCTTGACATAACTATAACTTGGATCTATGCCTGTGACTACTTGAATCATACCAGACCTGTTATAACTTGTGTACTATGACTTAGATCTTAACCTCTATCATGTCAGACCTGTCATTTTTGTAGATCTAGTCCAATGTTTAGATCACATCGTGCTTGTTACCATTATATTGTGGCTAAATCAAATCCGTTATAGTTGGTGATCTAATTAATTAGATCTTATCATGCCTGTTATGACATCCCTATTATACTAGAATTAGTTCTATTATCACATGTTCATCAGATCTGTTCCTATATGCTAATCTTGTCAATATGCTACTATATGTTTATGCCATTACATGTCAACCTTGTTAGTATGATCATTTCTATCATCTTCTCTTCGCCCTTTCCCTTTGTTTTATATAGCCAGGCTACTTTCGAGCCTCGGCATGCCGCTAAAAATGTGAATGCGTTAAAATGGGAACGAGGGGGAAAACGGTATAATTTGGGGCATATCTTGTAATTGGAAGTTTGGGCATAACTTGGATGAATATATGAATATGAAGTTGGGAAAATAAATCAACTTGTGATTAAAGACCTTAATTTGGGGCATATGGTTCATTATGAACATGACTTGGGAAAGGGGCATGAAAACCTATAACGACATAGGAATAGCTGGAATGCCTAGGATTACAGTAATTAGAAACTGTAACCGCGCTTAGATATGAGGTTAGATTACACTTATGGTGAAAGTCTGCCCCGAACCAGCCGGCATATCTAGCGACTGCAAGTCGTGAATCTAATGTGAAGGGTCTAAGTGCATAAACATGAGATGTGCTAAGACACGAGGTTAAGTCTGACTTGTGGAAGAAGTCTGCCCGGAACTGACCAGCATATCCATCATCCACAAGTGGTAGGCTCAATGTGGGAGGTCTAGTACATTATAACATAAATGAATATGGCTATGAAGTTGAATACTTAACCTAGTTTAATCCATAGGGATTGTATGAATATGGTAAATTGAATAGGGGTTAAGTAAACTTGTTTGAAATAGTAGGTAGGTTAAGTAAATCTTGGGTTGGTGGGTAATATTTATATATAGGCCCACAAACTTAACCTATTGGGATTATGAAATTTTATGACACTGGTAGGTAGGCATAATCTATGGAAAACCTAGTGGGGATGCAAGACAAAGGGGAGGCTTGCATCATCTTGAGTGTGGGACCTGTTTCAGTCAGTAACCCATATATAGGTATAAAACAAGCACTTCGAACTAGGTCAGAGTCGGGGCACGCTTATTGGGCTGATTGTAAGAGATCTAAAAGTGGGTGACTGTGTGGGCGACACCTACCAACCGGATCATGTGCGTGCAGGGTCCGAACAGAGGATGATAAGACTCTGTGGCACCTGTAGATATGGTTGTGTACATCCTGAAAACGAAGGGTTGCCACTTTATGGAGTGATACACGCTACTGTGTGATCAGCACAAGATATCTATGGAGTAGGGATCCGATCGATTAGGGTAGTGATTAGGGTACGCTTAGACTCCGGTATGTTTGGGTGCCCTTTAATACCCTTAGGGGTAACTCTGGTATGTTGGGCTACTTGTTAATTGTATGGGGTGAAAACCTCTCGCTGGAAGTACACTTAAGTCTACCATCTTATATATATTGGGGATCATCTCATTCTGGTTATACTAGTATCGGTGTAGAGAAATCGTTAGGGAAGCGCAATATACTCTATCATGTTTATCCTGTTTACCTTGTTATAGTCTTTTTTTTATGTTACCTCTCCTATCCATTTTATATGCCTGTCATGGTACTTTTTTACTTATTTTTACGTTAAAGTAATTGGACTCGCCAGACTTTATGTCTGACCCTTTTTGTTTCCTCTTCTTTCTCTTCCGCCCCCCCCCCCCCCCTCCCCCCGCCCCCGGTTCTCAAGGTGGGAATACTCAAGCTTGATCATGATTCTGCTTTCACCTTGCTTGGGGTTGCATAAATGTATTGCTCGAGTTCTTATCTCTTCTACTATGGCTATGTTTTGGGGATATGCTTCTTTTATTGTACTCTGATGTTTTAAGTGCAAGATAGAATTTTTATGATGTACTGGGTTTTATGTTTTAAGACATATGATGTAACCATGTTTTGAACTACGATGCTTTATGATTAATAAAAGTTTTTAATTCCGCTGCTATTTTAATCAGTCTTGTAATGTTTCTGTTTCTATTTACCTATAACGCTTCACGAAACTTAATGCATTCTCTTAATGAGTGACATTAATGGACGTGGGGTGTCATAAATTCAAACAAGTAAACCAAATCAAGACGAACAAATTCAACAAACCAAACAAATCAATCAATCCAATCAAGTTAATCAATTTAATCAAGTTAGTTAATTCAATCAATTCAACCAAGCCAAACAAGTTAATCAAGTTAATCAAAGCAAAGAAAATATGTTATGTATTCGATTAATAATCCTAGATAAAAACTTTTCATACTATATACTTGTTATGTGTGGAGTTAAAGTTAACATGTAATGCAGTGTGTTGGTTAAAATGCAGTATGTCATATGCAAAACTATATGAAGTTATATATTGAATGAAGTGCAACTTGTGATGTGAATGATTTTAATTTGAGATGTACTTTAATTTATAATAATGATATATGATAAGAAATAATATGTGTAATGATAGTATGTAGAATGATTTGGTAATTATATCTATTTAGGAAAAATTTATTCAGAGTCCTGTCTAACTATTATGCATATACATATATATTATAAATTATTTGAATTAAACAAGGGTAATATATACCTATTTCTAGAATTAAGTTAATGATATTTATGAAAGAGAATTAAAGAATAGCAAGGATGAAAGTTTTTTTGTATTCATAATAGATAATAGAAAATTTAGAGTAATTCTATGAGAAATGTGGAGTTAAATAATCTTAGTAGGGTGTTTCTTTAATATAGTAAAAATTGAAGATCGTTTTAAAGAGAATATAGAATTGCATCATATAAAGTAAATATATAGTCATAATTGTATATATATATATATTTTAAAAGGATTGAAAATTTAATTTACTATGAAATATAAATCAGTCTTTTGATACAAATCAATTTTAAATTTAAACTTTTAAAAATCAAAATATATTAATTTGTTAAGGAACCATTTATATGTTAAAACTTTAAAAAGAAATCTATAGTCATAACAAAATTATGAAACCTGAATATAAATTAAATTATTAAACTATAATTTCTTATATTTAAGACATAAAATCATATATATATATATATATATTATTTTTATACCAAAATATTAAATTAAATATTAAAGCTTTTATAAATCTTAATAAGAAATCAAAGT
>JASFAX010000404.1:0-64165 GCA_030737875.1 Allium sativum
GATCTGGGCAATAACATCAATGCCAATAATGAGGAAATGGTAGGAACAAGGAGAAGAAACCTATGAGGCCATCATCCCATAATGTCGTGAGCAACACCGAAGGGGAACCTACACGAGTAGGAGGATCAAGACCCAACTAGCTAACTGAGGTCATTTGCTAAGGCGGATGCCTGGGAAAGCAGTCGGCGTCCACCTTGTGGAGCAAGACGAGAGTTAGTAGTATATTTCAAAAGTGATCAAACGTGTTATGAATGAAGGTTCGGAAATAAAGAGGACGAAGAATATTGGAGTTTTGCCCTCAGTAGGACTCCCTTTACTAGTAAGATACTGAAAGTTGACTATCCCAAGAAGTTCGTCCTTCTACAATGCTGGCATACAATGGAACAACCGATCCCAACTTATTTTTTGTTTAAATATGATTTCCATATGAACGACACTCAAGAAACAGACGAACTAAAATGTCGATACTTTCTGGTCTATTTGGAAGGAGTCACATCATTATGGTTTACATAGCTTGCACCAAATTCGGTTGATAAATTTAAGGATTTGTCTCGGAAGTTCAAGTAGCACTTTAGACTATACACTTCGAAAGAAAATAATTTCATATCTTTGTCCGGGATGGTTCAAAAACCTGTAGAACCATTGAACTCCTTTTTGAACCAGTTCAACATAATGGCAACGGAAGTTGGCAATTCCAAGCCAAGAATAGTGTTGATGGCTTTAGTATATGCTATTGACAAAGGAACTGAATTCAGAAGTGGGTGAAAATGAAAGAACCTAACACTCTGGAGAAGTTTTACAAAAAGAATGACGAGTTCCTCAAATGGAAGGAAGAAAACCCAATAGATGGAAACATTGTCGGTTCTGTACAAAATCATCCTATCAACAGTCATAAGGAAGGTGGAAATACTCAAGAAGAAGGGAATAAGTCGGAAGGTCAGAAAAGGGTCAATGAAAGAAAATGCAAGGGTAAGAAGGACGGAAAACGTATTTGATACTATATGTCTGAAGACTTCACACCTCAAAATGACACACCCGAAAACATCTTCTTGGCTACCAATGAGCAAGAACGATATATGAAGCCACCTCCTATGAAGATGACGGAGAACTATAAGAATTCAGGTAGGTTTTGCCTCTTCCATAATCAGTCAGAGCATAACACTAATGAATGTAGACACCTGAAAAATTTGATAGAAGAACTTATTAGGAAAAATAAATTGCACCAATGCATCAGGAAATTCCAGACAGTTCAGCTATCCCCAACAACCTAAGGACAAGTTGCCCCTGCAAACCAACTAGGACCCAACAACCAAAATAGAGGCCCAAATAATGGAAGTTGGTCATTCACACCATTCTAGGCGGCTTGCATCCTGCATAGAAAAGTTGGGAAGAGATGGAAAGATACTAAAGTGCCCTGAAGTACGCCCCAAAGGGAGAAGCTTGTCTTGTTTTGGAAGATACAACCCCAGCAAAGCAGCAAAAAAATTTCAACAACGACATAGTTTTAAGAGCTAGAGATCGGAAAGAATCGAAGCTCCTACGCTCGATCCAATGCTAGTAACAATTGACATCGGTCCCGCCACAGTGAGAAGGGTTCTCGTTGACTGTGGAGGATCCATAAACATTCTCTTCAGAAAGACATTCAATCAAACGAAGTTACCAATGATGGATGTATCATCCTACCAAATTAAGATCTAGGCCTTCTATGGCAAGCCGCAGCAGCCTATCAGAACAATAGTTCTTCCTGTTGAGCTCAAAGAGGGTAAATGGAAGGTGGTGTTAATTTAAACTTTTGTTATTGTCGATAAGGTATCATCATATAATGCATTACTAGGGAGACCTGCATTGACTGATTTTAAGATCATCCTAGCACCATGGTATCTCATGATGAAATTCCCCTCTAAAAGTGGTGTTGGAGTAGTTAAAGGGGATCATAACGCGACTCGATAATGCTATATAACCGAGTTACGAGGGGCTAAGAAGAAAGAGAAGAAGAAGAAGAATGTAGAGGGACCCCTCGGCATTCAAGATCCCATCTTATTGGAACTAAAGGCAAACCCTTGCACTGGAGAGCATAGCCTTTCTCGAAAAACTATGGACCCTCAAAAGAACAGGGCAGGGGATAACAGGGCAACGCTTGCAGAAATGACAATATCTGTCTCAGTAGACACAAAGGATCTAACCTGAATGTTAAGCATTAGATCACAATTTGGTATGAAAATACAAAGGGAGCTAATATCTTTTCTTAAATCCAACTTAGATGTGTTCGCTTGGAGTCATGAAGGTGGAATTTCACCAATTTTAGGAACTCATGCTCTGAATATTGATCCCTAATATACATCGATAAAGCAGAAAAGACGAACCCAAGGCTCGAAAAGATAAGCGGCCTTGAAAGATAAACGACCCTGAAAAAGGAGGTTGATAGTTTAATGGAGAATGGGTTTATTAAGGAATCCATGTATCTAGACTGGGTATTCAACCTGGTGTTGGTTAAAAAGGTGAACGTAAAGTGGTGAGTTTGCATCAACTTCTCAAATCTCAGTAAGGCATGTCCCAACGATAGCTTCCCATTACTAAGGATTGATCAGATTATAGATGGAACGACAGGACATGAGCTACTGTCCTTCATGGATGCATATTCAAGATACAATCAAATTATAATGCATGAGCCTGACCAGAAAAATACCAGTTTTATTACAGATTTGGGATTGTATTGCTACAAAGTGATGCCTTTTGGTTGGAAGAATGCCGAGGTAACTTATCGGCGGAAGGTTAATATAATGTTCAAATCTCAAATTAGCATGACCATGGAAGTGTACGTAGATGATATGCTAGTCAAATCGCAAAGGGTAGATAGTCACATGGACAATTTACTCGAGATCTTTGCAATTCTGACAAAATACGGAATGAAGTTAAATCCTTTAAAATGTTCATTTTGCATATCATTCGGAAAATTCTTATAGTTTATAGTCAGTGCAAGAGGCATTGAAGCCAACCAGACACAAGTGACGGCCTTGAGAGAAGTAAGGGCTCCTCGAGATAAAAGAAAACTTCAGAGTTTCAATGGAAAGATCGCAACGCTAAGAAAGTTCATATCAAAGGCAACCGACATATGCATTCCCTTCTTCGATGCCCTGAAGAAGGGAAGGAAAAACCTCTAATGGACAGTAGAATTCCAAGCATCCTTTGAAGAACTTATATGACACATGGAATCCCCGCTGATGCTTTCTAAACCTAGCAACGGGAAAGATCTATTTATTCATCTAGTGGTGTCCTCCCAAGCCTTGAGCGCAACCTTAGTACAAGAAGAATTGCAAATCTAATGGCTGGTGTACAATTCATCAAGCATTCACTGGGGGCAGAAAAGAATTATCTAAATCTCGAGAAGCTCAATTACTATATGTTAATCGCATTAAGGAAATTCCAACCCTATTTCCAAGTGCATCCGATTAAGGTACTAGCAGAACAGCCGTTAAAGCAAGTCTTGCTCCAACCAAAGACTTCGGGATGTTTGTTAAAATAAAATATCGAATTAAGCTGATATGAGATAAGTTACCATCCTCAAAGAGCGATCAATAGGCAGGCTTTAGCTGGTTTTATTGCAGAATTTACCTTTTCGGAGGACGATGAGGATGAAATGGTAGAATTAAATGCTTAATGGAAATTGTATGTTAATGGGGTTAGGAATGAATACTGCGCTGATGCGGGGGTAGTTTTGGGGACCCCCGAGGGACGTTCGGTCTGTTATGCATAACGATTGGAATTTCCAGCCACCAACAATGAGGTGGAATACGAGGCTCTAACAGCTGAATTGAGGATAGCCAAAGAATTGAATCTCCGGACTCTTTAAATATTCAGTGACTCACAACTTGTGGCATGTCAGAACAAAAGAGAAATTCAAGAAAAAGGAGGGAATTTGGCTCCATATTTATCAAAAGCATGGGAACTTCTTGAAAATTTTGAACATTATGCCATTAGCCACATCCCGAGTGAAGGCAACATTAAGGCTAATTCACTTGTGAAGTATGCCAGCTCAGGAGATGCTCAGCTTTTGGGTTCGATGCCAGTAGAAATCTTTAGTAATCCAAGCATTGATGAAAAGGAAGTTGCGTATGTTATGGAAACATTAGAGGAACCAAAGTCTTGGATGACTTGTATAAAGGAATATCTAAGTAATGGAAAACTCCCCACAAGTCAAACTGAACGGAAGAAGCTACTTAGAAAGGCCCCAAGATTTATTGTACAAGATGAAAAGTTGTATAGAAGGTATTTTCTATGCCACTATTATGATGTGTAACTCGGGAAGAAAGCTAATAGGATCTTGTTTGAGGTGTATGAGGGGAGTGTGGAGATCATTCTGACGGATAGACTTTGGAAAAGTAGATGCTACGATATGGTTATTTCTGGCCCGAAGTGAACAGAGATGCTGTGCATTACGCTCGAAAATGTGATAAATGCCAAAGATTTTCCAAAATCCCGAAGGCCCCGTCATTTGAACTAAAACAAATGGTCAGCCCATGGCCATTCGCAATATGCGGCATCGATTTGATCGGAGTAATACCAATAGCCAAAGCAGGCGCCAAATATGCAATAGGGGTTGTTGACTATTTAACAAAGTGGGTCGAAGCGGAATCGCTGGCTATGATTACCACTAAGAAAGTTATTGACTTTGTCCCTAAAAATATCATTTGCGGGTTTGGTATGCCACAAAAGATTATCAACGACAATAGGACACAATTGAGAGTGGGGAGTTTCATGATTTTGTAAGTGATACTACATTCAAAAAAGTTTCGTAGCTATAACTCACCTGCAAGCGAATGGTAGGTGGAGGCTGTTAACAAGATTATCAAGTCCACCATTAAGAAGCGACTTATGAGAGCCAAAGGTGGATGGGTTGATGAATTAGCACTAGATCTTTGGTATTATCAAACAAATCACAAAATTGCAACTAGGCACTCACCATTATCTTTAGCATTCGGCGAAGAGGCAATGATTCCACTGGAGTTAGAAGTCTCAACCTACCGAAGGATTCACTTCAGTCAAGTTGAGAATGAGTAGTTAATGTTGGAAGCTCTCGATCTACTAGAAGAAAAAAAGAGGAGGTGGAACTCAGACTGACAGCGCATCAGAGGACGATGGAAAACAATTCAACTCTAGAGTCCTCCACCTCACATTCAAAGTCAGTGATATCATCTTGAAATAGATAATGACCTATATAGGTGTATTCGTACTAAGTAGGGATGGACCTGATGTAGTAGGGAAGAAACTCTCTGGCGGCTCATTTAAGTTAACCACAGCAGATAGGATCCCTGTTCCCCACGCATGGAATAGAGACCACCCTTACTTTTTGTAAAAATGATGTTTGGAAGTTGTAATGTTTGTTTTCTTTTCTTTTACTACTTGAAATAAGCCACAACTTATATTAGGGTACTATATTTGAACTTATGCTATTAAAGTTATTAATAAAATTCGTTGTGGACGATTATGACTACATGCCTGTGGAATTTATATCCTTTAGATAAAAATTCCATTCTTTTATTCAAGATTGCAAAACACTGAAATTCAATTTAAAATTTATAGGTAATGAGTCCTGGAGAGCAAGCGCGATTTTATAGAAAGCGGCGCAACCTTCAGGAAAACTGCCCTCGATAAGAATCCAGGAACGGAAAATTAAGCGTGAAAAAGTGCCACGAAAATACGGATCCGCAAGGGCAAGCATGAAGGAATTGCTAATAATCGCATAACGAAACTCAAAAAGTTTTTCTTCAATGAGGCACTCTATATACATCGTAATAGAGTCTGACCTTGGGAAACGCGACCAACACAGACTGGTCCTGACCCAAAAAAAGGCATATGACGATCGATAAACATCGAGTGTGTGAAAAACCTCACTCCACTGAGGTGCTCAATATACATCATGATAAAGTCTGGCCTTGGGAAATGAGACCAGCAAAAGCTAGTCCCAACCTCGAATAAAGGCACATGACGACCGATAAACATCAAGTGGGTAAAAATGTAGCTCTTATGAGGCTCTCAATATATATCATGATAGAGTCTGGCCTCGGTAAACGCGACCATGCCAAACTGGTCCCAACCTTGAATAAAGGCGCATGACGATCGATAAACATCGAGTGAGCGAAAACCTCGCTCCTACGAGGTGCTCTATATGCACCATGATAATGTTCGACTACGGCAGGCGCGACTAACACAAGCTGGTCCCCGCCGAAGGCTTGAGATGATCGATAAACTTTGGGTGAATGAGAAAATTTACTTCAACAATATGCTTGAAATCAATTGTAAAGAAGACATTAGACAAGGGCATCTGATTAAAACATCAAAGAGCAAGACCCAAAAAAACATCAGTAACTAGGGGTTGACAAAATCAAACACCATGCAAAAGGGTTGTGAGTTAGAATCATCAAAATATCGACAATTGAAACGACAAAAACTCGCCCTTTCGGGAAAGCCCGGATTGAGTTGAGAACACGACGCATCAGAACACAAACAATTGAACATTTCATTGTTATTATAATAATTACATCATAGTACAAGAATATTCCAGAGTATGAATAACTATTACACATTGGAAATATAGTATCAGAGATTTAGAAATTACATAGTAGCGGAAAAATATAATAAAATGCGTAGCGGATAATACATCACTAGCAAAACTGAAAGAAATACACAGATACAAAGCTTTCTGAATATAACTCTAGCTGTAATCTAGGATCCTGTGAAAAGAAATATCTGCGTAAACCAAAACTACTAGCTGCCCATGTGGAAAATATAGGTACCCAGAGTTTAGGTTAGAACAACAAACTACAGGTCAGTCATGGGACTGGTGTGAGAACTAAAATAGTTATTTAACTTTACTTTAAAAGTTGGGAAATCATGGGACCACGCCAGATAACATGGATCTGTTTTACTCCACATGAATCTCAGTTTAAATTAAAACAATGCAATGCTTTTGGAAAAATGAAGCTATTATAAGACTCAGGTCCCATCACACAATGCAACGCATGCCGGAGGATAGAGTTTTCCCTTATAATAGGGAAAATATGTTTGATACGTATAAAACAAACTATTATGATATTATAAGTGCATGGTGTTTAAAAACAACTTCAAATATAAATGTATCAATCATAGACGGCATGAGTACCATATATCATGTCGCCATACCAGATTTACAATCAAAACTGCACGATGTCGTATTGGAAGTTGGATTTTCATCGCGAACCAAGGCAAGGGATCGTCCTTACCGAATTCGAGACAATCTAGCCCATGTTGTAGGACAAGTACTTGGTCAAGCCCTTAGGAGCCACAGGGCCGGTCCACACATATGTTAGTGGATTATATATAATTCCTGAACAATACGTTTCCTCGCCCTATGGGGCGTAAATCAAGAGCTACTAGGGAATCAAATCTGAGGTAACTCGCTTTCCATCATCCACATAAGTAAAAATGTCTGGGCTCCATACCATGACACCACTCCTAGCTAGAAAGAAACACATGTTCCCAGTGGATCCTTATCCCATTTCTGGTTTATACCGGGGTGTGAGGCTTGCGAATCAACGCCATGCACAAAGCTATGCTAATTAAAGCTGTGCTTTGATCATCAACCACAAGGCTCTGCTTTTCAACAAAAGTCTTGATCATTTGCATCTTGGAATGCCACACTGACAATTCACGCCATAAGACTAATATCTATCAATATATGACCTCTAAGCTGATACGTCTCAGAGAAGGGTGTTAAGAAAGAGAATAAATTCTCCGCCACCAAATAGATATATATTTAATAGAAATTAATCAATACAGAATGAAATCCAATGTCAGACACACATCCATTTACAAGACCGTTCTAGGTCTGAACGAAACCGGAGGCACGTTATTCCTCGTCCGATATGTCCAATACAGGAGAGAGGTCCTCGCATATCCGTCAACCTCCAAGTACGTCTGGACGATCACCACTTATTACCTTGTCTTGGGTGTATAACCCAATCAAGACATCAGTAATCATCCAAATGATGTGAATAACTCCGGTCTTCAACCACCGTCTTCATCATCGACTTTTGGTCATCGTATTAATTATTCAGAATGGGTTAAATCCGGTCTTTCCGAATAACTCGGGTATTTTATAATCAATAATCAAGTGCTATAAAAACACATCATACGCCTCATTCCAATTCAGAATATTCTTTTATTCCAATATTCACATTTTTAGGGAAAGATTCCCATTAATTTTATCAAAGATAAATTCTTTTAAATTTTTTATTTTAATCTTCCTTTGGATATAAATTCAAACCAAATTAAGGTTTATAAACTAGTCGGGATTATCGAACCATGCCGAAGTAATCATTTCTTTTATTATCCCAATCCCAACCTATTTTTTCCATGGAGCAAAACTAGTAGTATTCCATATCTAACACCCACTGTGTTATTGGTAAAATTAATTACCATTTCACGTTCAAATCTAATTAAAGATTTAACTATCTTTTGGAGTAAAACTGGTGGTACTCCATTCCTGATCATTTCAAGAATTCGATAAATTTAATTATCTCATTCCTATTTCAGTCTTAATTAAAAATTTATTAAAACTCTAGTTTGGTTTTAATATCAAAAATCATTACTTTATGATTATTCAACTTTAAGAAATTAGTCTTATCTTAACTGGGTTAAAGAACTAATGTCATTTAAAACACAGTTCATGATAAACCAAAAATCATCTTCCATCAGATATGGAATCTTCACAGAAATCAGATCAATATATTATCGATATAAATTTTCGTATCAGACTAATAATATAAATGGAATAACGGCAAAGCCTTTTAAATTCCATATATAGTAATGGTCTTCATTCACAGAAGCTCATCTCGATTATTCATAAATCGAATTCCATTCAATTACAATTTAATATATATTGAATTGGAAAACTTTACTTTGGAAAATTTCCATTTAAATCTTATTAAAAGATTTATGAATCCCAAATTATATTTCACTATTAATTGGGTTAAAGAACAAATGTCGTTAAAAACATAGTTCACAATAAACCCAATTCACATTTCATTTTATCCCAATTATTAAATATAATTGGAAACTCTAATAATCATAATGAAAAGATTTATTCTTTTCACACGGGGTTTAAAAACAGTGTTATTTGAGACACCATTCACGCCAACCTAAAATCCAATTCTTTTATTCAATTCCAATTAAATATTAATTAATTGGAAAACTTCACAAAATCTTACTTTAAAAGATTTATTCTTTTCTCAACTGGGTTTAAGAACAGTGTTATTTAAGACACCGTTCATGACAAACCCAAAATCCATTTTGACATTAAATATAAGGTTCTGAATAGAAATTATATCGGCTTATATTCAGTATCAAATTCTGAAACCAACAAATATTGTATTGGGAATAACAATATATATACTTTCCAAATTCCTCACAATATCCGTATAATAACAGAATCCAATATCGAAATATCCCAAAGATAATTTCTACTCCAATTCATACTTTGGAAAATTCTGGTTATGTTAAAACCATTTACAAATTTAATTTATATTTATGTTTAAAAACATTGGATTCTTATTCTAGTTAATATCTAGTTCATTTTGATAAAAATATATTTTTTTCTTTTCAAAATTAGAATTTTACATCCAAATTCTTTTCAAATCATTTATTATGATTTTACATAAATTATTAATATTTTTAATAATTTTATTAAGACCCTTTCAGTCGATTTCCATAAACGGTCATCGAATTGCACTTACAACGACCTTTTCCAAATTTGATTTGGACATAATTCATAATCCAACCATTAGATTTCAAATATCTTATATTCATTGGAAAGCTCTTTTCGATATTAATCCAACGGTTCCGGTTTTAGGAGAATCCGACGGTCGGACCTCCCGTTACATCAATTTGAAGTTAATGGTCGAAATTCGCGAACGGTCGCTGCGCGGCGCATTCTATTCAGGCCATCATATATATATATATATATATATATTACATATTACATATATTTCGTCGACTTCCATTTAAAACATATTTTATAAAATTATTATAATTTCATTTTAAAACGATTCCAACTTCTTTTTCAATTTTAAATCAAAATTGAATATTCTATATTTTTATCATATTAAATGATAGTATTTTCAAAACATTAGATTTTAAAATCACTTTTTTTTATATTCATTCTAAAATGAATAAAACCGATCGATAAACCCGTTCGGGTAAAAATGGTGTTTGCTACTTAACTCGGCTTCACATTCCAATATTTTTGTGTCCATCCAAAAACGAACATCAAAATCATAATTTTATTCTTCACTGAATATTATTTTAAAATATTCTTTATTTTAAAAGATTCTTTATTTTAAATTGTTCTTTATTTTAAAATATTCTTTACATTAAAATGTTCTTTACATTAAAATGTTCTTTACATTAAAATGTTCTTTTCATTAAAACGTTCTTTACATTAAAATGTTCTTTTACATTAAAATGTTCTTTTCATTAAAATGTTCTTTACATTACTTTTACATTAAAATGTTCGTTACATTAAAATGTTCTTTTACATTAAAATGTTTGTTACATTAAAATGTTCTTTTACATTAAAATGTTCTTTACATTAAAATATTCTTTTACATTAAAATGTCCTTTTCATTAAAATGTTCTTTACATTAAAATGTTCTATACATTAAAACGTTCTTTTACATTAAAATGTTCTTTACATTAAAACGTTCTTTAGATTAAAATGTTCTTTACATTAAAATGTTCTGTACATTAAAATGTTCTTTTACATTAAAATGTCCTTTTACATTCAAATGTTCGTTATTTCTGAATCGGAATGCGACTAAATCAATTACTATATAATTTCAATTATATGGATTTTTATACATCGCATGTATGCAACAATAATGAAAAATAATCATTAAACAGTCCATTCACATCCAGAGTGAAATTCATAATTGTGTGAGTATTAAAATAAATAAACAACGCTCATCGCAGACTGTCAATCCATCGACTGACATACAACTAAATATTGGGACTAGTATATGTCAAATATCATCCAAATACCCATGTGGGGTTTTCAAACATCAACAGTTTATTTAAATTAATCATTGGTTAAGAAATTTAACCAATTCTAATTTAGTTTGAATTATTTTCTATTTAACCAATTTTCACTATTCAAATTATAAATGAATATTTATAATTTAGTTTCACTATCACATTAATATTATTTTTAATATGTTAAACATTTCGACATCACAAATAGCACACAATACAGTCAATTTAAATCGTCCGTGGTCTGTGGACGAGGGAGGTGATCAAACAGACACCGTATACAATTTATAATGATTAAACTGATAAAAATCTACACTGGCAATTCTATATATTTTTCAGTTATGAAAATAAATAAATAAGAATTTTTAGTGAGGAGTTCTCGCCTTGGGTTTCCACTCCATCAATTTTTTTTATGCAAAGGAACGTGACCTTTTCGGCTCCACAGTCCACATATGACATCCAAATCACTCCAAATCAGTTTTATTGCGAAGCACTCGTCGATACAGTTCTAACGCCCACTGTGTTATTGGTAAAATTAATTACCAATTCACGTTCAAATCTAATTAAAGAGGTAACTATCTTTTGGAGTAAAACTGGTGGTACTCCATTCCTGATCATTTCAAGAATTCGATAAATTTAATTATCTCATTCCTATTTCAGTCTTAATTAAAAATTTATTAAAACTCTAGTTTGGTTTTAATATCAAAAATCATTACTTTATGATTATTCAACTTTAAGAAATTAGTCTTATCTTATCTTAACTGGGTTAAAGAACTAATGTCATTTAAAACACAGTTCATGATAAACCAAAAATCATCTTCCATCAGATATGGAATCTTCACAGAAATCAGATCAATATATTATCGATATAAATTTTCGTATCAGACTAATAATATAAATGGAATAACGGCAAAGCCTTTTAAATTCCATATATAGTAATGGTCTTCATTCACAGAAGCTCATCTCGATTATTCATAAATCGAATTCCATTCAATTACAATTTAATATATATTGAATTGGAAAACTTTACTTTGGAAAATTTCCATTTAAATCTTATTAAAAGATTTATGAATCCCAAATTATATTTCACTATTAATTGGGTTAAAGAACAAATGTCGTTAAAAACATAGTTCACAATAAACCCAATTCACATTTTATTTTATCCCAATTATTAAATATAATTGGAAACTCTAATAATCATAATGAAAAGATTTATTCTTTTCACACGGGGTTTAAAAACAGTGTTATTTGAGACACCATTCACGCCAACCTAAAATCCAATTCTTTTATTCAATTCCAATTAAATATTAATTAATTGGAAAACTTCACAAAATCTTACTTTAAAAGATTTATTCTTTTCTCAACTGGGTTTAAGAACAGTGTTATTTAAGACACCGTTCATGACAAACCCAAAATCCATTTTGACATTAAATATAAGGTTCTGAATAGAAATTATATCGGCTTATATTCAGTATCAAATTCTGAAACCAACAAATATTGTATTGGGAATAACAATATATATACCTTCCAAATTCCTCACAATATCCGTATAATAACAGAATCCAATATCGAAATATCCCAAAGATAATTTCTACTCCAATTCATACTTTGGAAAATTCTGGTTATGTTAAAACCATTTACAAATTTAATTTATTTTTATGTTTAAAAACATTGGATTCTTATTCTAGTTAATATCTAGTTCATTTTGATAAAAATATATTTTTTTCTTTTCAAAATTATAATTTTACATCCAAATTCTTTTCAAATCATTTATTATGATTTTACATAAATTATTAATATTTTTAATAATTTTATTAAGACCCTTTCAGTCGATTTCCATAAACGGTCATCGAATTACACTTACAACGACCTTTTCCAAATTTGATTTGGACATAATTCATAATCCAACCATTAGATTTCAAATATCTTATATTCATTGGAAAGCTCTTTTCGATATTAATCCAACGGTTCCGGTTTTAGGAGAATCCGACGGTCGGACCTCCCGTTACATCAATTTGAAGTTAATGGTCGAAATTCGCGAACGGTCGCTGCGCGGCGCATTCTATTCAGGCCATCATATATATATATATATATATATATATATATATATATATATATATATATATATATTACATATTACATATATTTCGTCGACTTCCATTTAAAACATATTTTATAAAATTATTATAATTTCATTTTAAAACGATTCCAACTTCTTTTTCAATTTTAAATCAAAATTGAATATTCTATATTTTTATCATATTAAATGATAGTATTTTCAAAACATTAGAATTTAAAATCACTTCTTTTTTATATTCATTCTAAAATGAATAAAACCGATCGATAAACCCGTTCGGGTAAAAATGGTGTTTGCTACTTAACTCGGCTTCACATTCCAATATTTTTGTGTCCATCCAAAAACGAACATCAAAATCATAATTTTATTCTTCACTGAATATTATTTTAAAATATTCTTTATTTTAAAAGATTCTTTATTTTAAATTGTTCTTTATTTTAAAATATTCTTTACATTAAAATGTTCTTTACATTAAAATGTTCTTTACATTAAAATGTTCTTTTCATTAAAACGTTCTTTACATTAAAATGTTCTTTTACATTAAAATGTCCTTTTCATTAAAATGTTCTTTACATTACTTTTACATTAAAATGTTCGTTACATTAAAATGTTCTTTTACATTAAAATGTTTGTTACATTAAAATGTTCTTTTACATTAAAATGTTCTTTACATTAAAATGTTCTTTTACATTAAAATGTCCTTTTCATTAAAATGTTCTTTACATTAAAATGTTCTATACATTAAAACGTTCTTTTACATTAAAATGTTCTTTACATTAAAACGTTCTTTAGATTAAAATGTTCTTTACATTAAAATGTTCTGTACATTAAAATGTTCTTTTACATTAAAATGTCCTTTTACATTAAAATGTTCGTTATTTCTGAATCGGAATGCGACTAAATCAATTACTATATAATTTCAATTATATGGATTTTTATACATCGCATGTATGCAACAATAATGAAAAATAATCATTAAACAGTCCATTCACATCCAGAGTGAAATTCATAATTGTGTGAGTATTAAAATAAATAAACAACGCTCATCGCAGACTGTCAATCCATCGACTGACATACAACTAAATATTGGGACTAGTATATGTCAAATATCATCCAAATACCCATGTGGGGTTTTCAAACATCAACAGTTTATTTAAATAAATCATTGGTTAAGAAATTTAACCAATTCTAATTTAGTTTGAATTATTTTCTATTTAACCAATTTTCACTATTCAAATTATAAATGAATATTTATAATTTAGTTTCACTATCACATTAATATTATTTTTAATATGTTAAACATTTCGACATCACAAATAGCACACAATACAGTCAATTTAAATCGTCCATGGTCTGTGGACGAGGGAGGTGATCAAACAGACACCGTATACAATTTATAATGATTAAACTGATAAAAATCTACACTGGCAATTCTATATATTTTTCAGTTATGAAAATAAATAAATAAGAATTTTTAGTGAGGAGTTCTCGCCTTGGGTTTCCACTCCATCAATTTTTTTATGCAAAGGAACGTGACCTTTTCGGCTCCACAGTCCACATATGACATCCAAATCACTCCAAATCAGTTTTATTGCGAAGCACTCGTCGATACAGTTCTAACGCATCTTGTTTTGCTGAATTCCAAGTTCGTATGAAAAAGTTATGCTTTTTTCAATTTTCATGTACATATAAGTAATTAGCACAAGTAATTAATTAATTACCTTAATCCTTACTAATTACATCCTCTAACTCTTCTTCCTCTCTCAAAACTCACGTCTAACATAGAAGCCCCTTTCACCATTCATGCAACTTCTCTCCCCTCTCCCTCCTTCATTTCTCAACCAAATCAAACGCCACATACACCGCTGTTCTTCTCTTCGAACACTCTTCGATTCTAACACCATCTTCTCAAACTTAAGCTTGCCATGAAAAATCCGTCCACTGCCATTTACAACGCACGCATGCTTCAGGTCCCGACACTTTTCGGCACTGAATCGCTTCAAACTTCACATATAAGTGTTATTTTCTATGCTAAACTCAAACACAATAACTAAAACGTGTATCATTGCTTGCATTTGCTACAAATTCCAACCTTAGGAACAAAAACTCATGTTTTCCTCTAACTGTACAAAAACGCATCCCCCAAACTTGAGATGCATCCTTCCAAATTCATACCAATTCGAGGAGAATCACACTAGGATCACAAAGACACTTGCTTTGGAATTTATCAATTTGTTTTGGATTTGTTTTGATTTTCTAAAGGTTGCAGAATTAGGTTTAGGAATGAAGAAAGGGGCTGCCATGTAAATGAGGAATAGGATTAGGTTAGAATGTGTTTAAGATGTTATATAGTGGGTGCAAATTATTTTTTTGTTAGCTTTATATTTTATTGTTCTCAATTTTCACTTATTTTCATCATTTAAAAATCCATGTGATCACCTACGGATCCCGTTTTCAATGAAAATTGATGTGCAACTACTCTCTGTCATTACGGACCCAACGAAACTGGTTTCCTTGAATTCCGAATCCATATGCACAAACAACGAATTTTTAAAGTCAAAATATTGTCTGTTTTTCACTTTTAAAATCATGCCCGGTCACATACTGATTTTAAAAATTATGAAATTTGGAGTCTTGCCATTATTCGACGCTACGGATTCATTAAAAAAAGTTTCGTCGAATTCCGAGATCGTCTCAGTAATGTTCCTTTGTAAAACTGATTTCAGCGTACCTTTTCTTCTTGTACGCCCAAATGCTAACTACAAAAATTATAGCCTTTTGGATTAACCATTATTAGACGATGTGAACCCGAAAAAAAAGGGAATTGAATTCTGAGTTCGTCTCCATAATGTTCCTTTGTAAACTGATCGTCAATTTTTGATCAAATGGTTATGCTTCGCACGGCCACATGCTAACTCTGTTCGATGCACATTATCGAACTCAACAATGACTTTTCATTATAAATCCAACAAAATTGGTCTCGTCGAATTCTGAGCTTCCTAGCAAATTTTCACTTTTTAAGGGCTATGCGATGATTTTAAAAATCGAATTTTCAAAATTCTCAAAAATAAAACTTATAAATCAATTTAATAATTTTACTGAGTTTGTTTTAAGTCAAAACAAAATATAAAAATAAAATTTAAAATTATTCTCAAATTTTATTTCTCAGAAGTAACCAATTTATATTCACAATTTACTTAAAATAGCTTAAATTAAAATTTTAAATTGGTTCTGAAAATGCGAGTTGTTACAATCTCCCTCACTTAAAATCTTTACGCCCTTGAAAAGGAACGGAGTTGCAAGTTGTTTAACTAACCAATTCAACTTTCATTCTGGCTTTCATTCTTCAACTTTTCAGTTTTTATGAATTTTCTAATTTTTCAAAAATTTGGCAGCACCTTAAATTTTCGAAAATTTTTGCCATAACCTCCTTTGTATGGGTTGATATTTAAAACCGCAACTTGCCATACAAGGCCCTCGTCAATCCAAAAGAAAAAGAAGAAGTCAAGCGGCTAGCCAATCGGCTCATAAAATCATCAAACCCAAGAAAATAGTAAACATGTATCTATATGTCGGGCATACAATTTTATTCCTCTTCTTTAGCCTCCTTGTTATGACATGTTCGTTATATATACGTGTACATGTATGCAATTGCAATCAATTTTCAATTCAGTTCAATATTCGTTCAATTTGGTTAAAATTACCTTTTATTCATATATTGGTTAAATTAATTATCATTCCAATATTTTAGTTAGTTAAACTAATTATCAAACATCACAACCAGCAATCAATTAGGTGATTAACTTTTTAAATATATATAACTTTTATATAGTCAAAAATCATATTTTTAGTGCAAATCACAGCAACAAACTCTAACTAAGTTTTGGTTCTCGCACCATTCAATTGGAAATATATAGATATCCCACTTTCGAAACTCAAACATAAATACTGATGATGTTCGATCAATCATCAGAATTATCCCTGGGTGACTAGAGTGTGATTCTATTTCTACCTAGTATATTTGAGACTTCGTATACCCACTAGCTAGGCGTATATGCAAAATATTCATATACTTGATCGTCCAAAATTAAATAAAATTAAATACTCAAATACGTATAATAAGATTTTAATTTTCAAAACAATATTTATTTTCATTTTTATTTTAAAATAACACTCTTACACCTCGTTCTAGGATACTACTAATCCCATCTCTAACGAGTCATTCTCATTAGATATTACTAATCCAATCTCCGATGAATTCATTCGGCTGGTTCTAATGTGTCTTGTTCTCGAGCTCTGTAAACCAAAGCTCTGATACCATGCTGAAACGACCCATACTCGCCCTTTCGGGAAAGCCCGGATTAAGTTGAGAACACGACGCATCAGAACACAAACAATAGAACATTTCATTGCTATTACAACAATTACATCAGAGTACAAGAATATTCTAGAGTATGAATAACTATTACACATTGGAAATACAGTATCATAGATTTAGAAATTACATAGCAGCAGAAAAATATAATGAAATACGTAGCAGAAAATACATCACTAGCACAACTGAAAGAAATACACAGGTATAAAGCTTTCCGAATATAGCTCCAGTTGTAATCCAGGATCCTGTGAAAAGAAATATCTGTACAAACCAAAACTACTAGCTGCCCGTGTGGAAAAAATGGGCACCCAGAGTTTAGGTTAGAAAAATAAACTCCAGGTCAGTCATAGGACTGGTATGAGAACTAAAACAGTTATTTAACTTTACTTTAAAAGTTGGGAAGTCATGGGACCATGTCGTATAACAAAGAATGGGTTTACTCCACATGAATCTTAGTTTAAATTAAAACAACGCAATGCTTTTGGAAAAATGAAGCTATTATAAGACTCAAGTCCTATGACACAATGCAACGCAAGCCGAAGGATAGAGTTTTCCCTTATAACAGCCAAAATATGCTTGATACGTATAAAACAAATTATTATGATATTATAAGTGCATAGTGTTTAAAAACAACTTCTAATATAAATGTATCAATCATAGATGGCATGGGTACCATATATCATGTCGTCGTACTAGTTCTACAATCAAAACCGCACGATGTCGTATTGGAAGCTGGATTTCCATCATAAACCAAGGCATGGGATTGTTCTTACCGAATTCGAGACAATCTAGCCCATGTCTCAGGACAAGTACTCAGTCAAGCCCTTAGGAGCCACAGGGCCGATCCACACATATGTTAGTGGATTATATATAAATCCTGAACAATATGTTTCCCCGCCCTATTGGGCGTAAATCAAGAACCACTAGGGACTCAAATCCGAGGTACCTCGTTTTCCATCATCCACATAAGTAAAAATGTCTAGGCTCCATACCATGACACCACTTCTAGCTAGAAAGAAACACATGTTCTCCCTGGATCCTTCTCCCATTTCTGGTTCATACCGGGGTGTGAGGCTCGCGAATCAACGCTATACACAAAGCTATGCTAATTAAAGCTGTTCTTTGATCATCAACCACAAGGCTCTTCTTTTCAACAAAAGTCTTGATCATTTGCATCTTGGCATGCTACACTGATAATTCACGCCATAAGACTGATATATATCGATATACGACCTCTAAGCTCATACGTCTCAGAGAAGGGTGTTAAGCAAGAGAATAAATTCTCCGCCACCAAACAAATATATATTTAATAGAAATCAATCAATATAGAATGAAATCCAATGTCAGACACACATCCATTTACAAGTCTATTCTAGGTCTGAACGAAATCGAAGGCACCTTGTTCCTCGTCCAATACAGGAGAGAGGTCCTCGCATATCCGTCAATCTCTAAGTACGTCTGGACAATCACCACTTATTACCTTATCTTGGGTGTACAGCCCAACCAAGACATCAGTAATCATCCAAATGATGTGAAGAACTCCGATCTTCAACCACCATCTCCATCGTCGACCTTTGGTCGTTGTATTTGTTATTCAGAATGGGTTAAACCCGGTCTTTCCGAATAACTCGCGTATTTTATTATCAATAATCAGCTGCTATAAAAACACACCATACGCCTCATTCCAATTCAGAATATTCTTTTATTCCAATATTCACATTTTTAGGTAAAGATTCCCATTAATTTTATCAAAGATAAGTTCTTTAAATTTGTTCTTTTAATATTCCTTTGGATATTAATTCAAACCAAATTAAGGTTTATAAACTAGTCGGGATTATCGAATTATACCGAAGTAATCATTTCTTTTATTATCCCAATCCTAACCTATTTATCCCATGGAGCAATAATGGTAGTACTCCATATCTAACACCTACTATGTTATTTGTAAAATTAATTACCATTCCACGTTCAAATCTAATTAAAGATTTAACTATCGCCTGGAGTAAAACTGGTGGTACTCCATTCTCGATCATTTCAAGAATTCGATAAATTTAATTATCTCATTCCCATTTCAGCCTTAACTCTAGTTCGGTTTTAATATCAAAAATCATTACTTTATGATTATTCAACTTTGAGAAATTAATATTATCTTATATTAACTGGGTTAAAGAACTAATGTCATTTAAAACACAGTTCAAGATAAACCCAAAATCATCTTCCATCAGATATGGAATCTTCACAGAAATCGGATCAATATATAATCGATATAAATTTTTGTGTCAGACTAATAATATAAATGGAATAACGGCAAAGCCTTTTAAATTCCATATATAGTAACGGTCTTCATTCACAGAAGCTCGTCTAGATTATTCCCAAATCGAATTCCATTCAATTCCAATTTAATATATATTAAATTGGAAAAATTTACTTTGGAAAATTTCCATTTAAATCTTATTAAAAGATTTATAAATCCCAAATTATATTTCACTATTAATTGGGTTAAAGAAAAAATTCGTTAAAAACACGGTTCACAATAAACCCAATTCACATTTCATTTTATCCCAATTATTAAATATAATTGGAAACTCTAATAGTCTTAATTGAAAGATTTATTCTTTTCACACGGGGTTTAAGAACAGTGTTATTTAAGACCACATTCACGACAACCCAAAATCCAAATCTTTTATTCAATTCCAATTAAATATTAATTAATTGGAAAACTTCACAAAATCTTAATTTAAAAGATTTATTCTTTTCTCAACTGGGTTTAAGAACAGTAATATTTAAGACATCTTTCATGACAAACCCAAAATCCATTTTGACATTAAATATAAGGTTCTGAATAGAAATTAGATCGGCTTATATTCAGTATCAAATTCTGAAACCAACAAATACTGTATTGGGAATAACGATATGTATATATATATCTTCCGAATTCCTCACAATATCCGTATAACAGCAGAATCCAATATCAAAATATCCCGAAGATAATTTCCACTCCAATTCATACTTTGGAAAATTCTGGTTATGTTAAACCATTTACAAATCCAATTTATTTATTTATTTAAAAACATTGGATTATTATTCTAGTTAATATCTAGTTCATTTTGATAAAAATATATTTTTATCTTTTCAAAATTGGAATTTTTCCTCCAAATTATTTCCAAATCATTATTATGATTTTACACAAATTATTAATATTTTTAATAATTTTATTAAGGCCCTTTTAGTCGATTTCCATAAACGGTCATCAAACTGCACTTACAGCGACCTTTTCCAGATTTGATTTGGACATAATTCCAAATCCAACCATTAGATTTCAAATCTCTTGTATTCATTGGAAAGCTCTTTTCGATACAAACCCAACGGTTCTGGTTTTAGAAGAATCTGACGATCAGATCTCCCGTTACATCAATTTGAAGTTAATGGTCGAAATTTGCAAACAGTCGCTGCGCGGCGCGTTCTATTCAGGCCATTATATATATATATATATATATATATATATATCGTCAATTTCCATTTAAAACACATTTTATAAAATAATTATAATTTCATTTTAAAACGATTCCAATTTCTTTTTCAATTTTAAATCAATATTGAATATTCTATATTTTTATCATATTAAAATGATATATTTTTGAAACATTAGATTTTGAAATCACCTCTTTTCGATATTCATTATAAAATGAATAAAATCGATCTATAAACCCGTTCGGGTAAAAATGGTGTTTTATACATAACTTGGCTTCACATTTCAATATTTTTGTGTCCATCCAAAAACGGACATCAAAATCATAATTTTATTCTTCACCGAATATTATTTTAAAATATTCGTTATTTTAAAATATTCTTTATTTTAAAAGATTCTTTATTTTAAATTGTTCTTTATTTTAAAATGTTCTTTTCATTAAAATGTTCTTTACATTAAAATGTTCTTTTACATTAAAATGTCCTTTTCATTAAAATGTTCTTTACATTAAAATGTTCTATTACATTAAAACGTTCGTTGCATTAAAATGCTCTTTTACATTAAGATGTTCTTTACATTAAAATGTTCTTTTACATTAAAATGTTCTTTACATTAAAATGTTCTTTACATTAAAATGTTCTTTTATACTAAAATGTCCTTTTCATTAAAATGTTCTTTACATTGAAATGTTCTATACATTAAAATGTTCTTTTACATTAAAATATTCTTTTACATTAAAACGTTCTTTACATTAAAATGTTCTTTACATTAATATGTTCTTTTACATTAAAATGTCCTTTTACATAATGTTCTTTACATTAAAATGTTCGTTATTTCTGAATCGGAAAGCGACTCAATCAATTACTATATAATTTCAGTTACATGGATTTTTATACATCGTATGTATGCAACAATAGTGACAAATAATCGTTAAACAGTCCATTCACATCCAGAGTGAAATTCATAACTGTGTGAGCATTAAAATAAATAGATAACGCTCATCACAGACTGTCAATCCATCAACTGACAAACAACTAAATATTGGGACTAGTGTATGTCAAATATCATCCCAATACCCACGTGGGTTTTCAAACAACAACAGTTTATTTTAAATAAATCATTGGTTAAGAAATTTAACCAATTCTAATTTAGTTTGAATTATTTTATATTTAACCAATTTTCACTTTTCAAATTATAAATGAATATTTATAATTTAATTTCACTATCACATTAATATTATTTTTAATATGTTAAACATTTCAATATCACAAACAGCACACAATACAGTCACTTTTAAATCGTCCATGGTCTGTGGACGAGGGAGGTGATCTAATAGACACCGTATACAATTTATAATGATTAAACCGATAAAAATCTGCACTGGCAATTCTGTATATTTTCCAGTTATGAAAATAAATAAATAACTGTGCAGAATTTTTAGTGAGGAGTTCTCACCTTGAGTTTCCACTCCGACTTTTTTTTATGCAAAGGAATGTGACCTTTTTGGCTCCACAGTCCACATATCACATCCAAATCAGTTTTATTGCGAAACTCTCGTTGATATGGTTCCAACGCATCTTGTTTCACTGAATTCCGAGTTCATATGAAAAAGTTATGTTTTTTTCATTTTCATGTACATATAAGTAGTTAACACAAGTAATTAATTAATTAATTAATTAATTACCTTAATCCTTACTAATTACATCCTCTAATCTCTTCTTCCTCTCTCAAAACTCACGTCTAACACAGCACCCCCCTTCACCATTCATGCAACTTCTCTCCCCTCTCCCTCCTTCATTTCTCAATGAAATCAAATGCCACATACACCGCTGATTTTCTCTTCGAACACTCTTCGATACTAACACCATCTTCTCAAACTTAAGCTTGCCATGAAAAAATCATCCACTGCCATTTAAAACGCATGCATACTTCAGGTCTCTACACTTTTGGCGCCGAATCGCTTCAAACTTCACATACAAGTGTTATTTTCTATGCTAAACTCAAACACAATAACTAAAACGTGTATTGTTGCTTGCATTTGCTACAAATTCCAACATTAGGCACAAAAACTCACGTTTTCCACTAACTGTACAAAAACGTAGCCCCCAAACTTGAGATGCACCCTTCGAAACTCATACCAATTCGAGGAGAATCACTCTAGGATCACAAAGACACTTGCTTTGGAATTTATCAATTTGTTTTGGATTTATTTTGATTTTCTAAAGGTTGCAAAATTAGGTTTAGGAATGAAGAAAAGGTCTGCTGTGTAAATGAGGAATAAGATCAGGTTAGATTGTGATTAAGATGTTATATAGTGGGTGCAAATTATTTTTTTATTAGTTTTATATTTTATTATACTCAATTTTCGCTTATTTTCATCGTTTAAAAATCTGTGTGATCATTTACGAATCCTGTTTTCAATGAAAATTGACGTGCAACTACTCTCTGACATTACGGACCCAACGAAACTGGTTTCGTCAAATTCCGAGTCCGTAGGCACAAATAGCGAATTTTTAAAGTCAAAATAATATCTGTTTTTCATTTTAAAAGTCACGCTTGGTCACATACTGATTTTAAAAATCATGAAATTTGGATTCTTGCCATTATTCCACGCTACGAATTCAATAAAAAAAGTTTCGTCAAATTCCGAGGTCATCTCGATAACGTTCCTTTGAAAAACTGCTCAAATTAGCTTAAAAATGTGATTTCAGCGTACCTTTTCTTCTTGTACGCCCAAAACTCCAAAAATTATGGCCCTTTGGATTTAACCATTATTAGACGATGCAAATCCATAAAAAATGGAATTGAATTCTGAGATCGTCTTCATAATGTTCCTTTTTAAACTGATCGTTGGTTTTTGAACAAATGGTTTTGCTTCGCACGGCCACATGCTGACTCCGTTCGATGCACATTCTGGAACTCAACAATGATTTTTCATTATGAATTGAACAAAATTGGCCTCGGGGAATTCTGAGCTTCCTAGCAAAATTTCACTTTTTAAGGGCTATGCGATGATTTTAAAAATCGAATTTTCAAAATTTTCAAATACAAAGCTTATAAATCAATCTAATAATTTTACTAAGTTTGTTTTAAGTCAAAACAAAATATAAAAATAAATTTTAAAATTATTCTCAAATTTTATTTCTCAGAAATAACCAATTTATATTCATAATTTACTCAAAATAGCTTAAATTAAAATTTTAAATTGGTTCTGAAAATGTGGGTTGTTACAACAACAAACCATGATATAGAGGCTACTACTTACCATGGCCTCAGATAGCGTCAAGATAAGACATATCATAGGTCATCCCAGGCACCACAACAAGGTAGAAACATATAAAGGAAAATGACGTGCAAAGTTATGGTAAAAGCAAAACATGAAAAGTAAAAGTGCACCAGAAAATATCACAATATAAGCAATACAGAGGTGTACGACAAAAAAGAAGAGTTTTCATTAACATCGACCATTTACAAAACCATACGAAAGAATCAAAACAAAAGTTTCAAAAGCAAGGGCCACCACTTGCGCAATCATGGTCAAGAAAAACAGAAATGGTGAATAGAGCATCGGTTTTTTTTTTCTTCCCGCCTTTGGAGGTCTCCCTCAACTTAATTGTCAGTTTAGTAGACCTAGTCAATGTTGTAGTAGTGGAAGCCTGACAAGCCGAAACTATAGGATTCCCCTCGTCGTCAGTAATAGATGTAGCTTTCTACTTTTTATGGGCTCTACGCTTCCTACTATGCCTCTTTTTAGATCCTTTATCGCTCCTCGATCCACCCTTCGTAGTCTCTTTCTCATCAATAGGGTCTCCGCCGCCTCTGGAAAAAACTATTGGGTCGCCCAACTCCTATAGGGCAGCAATTTGCTCAGCTTGTGAACCTGGATTAGAGGCAAGAGAGGAAGCTAAGGAAAGGATTATGGAAGCCACAGCTGTCTGAGGAGCAGTTATTCTTAGCACGGTATCTGTGGTAACAATCGGTGAAGGGGTAAAGATAGCGGTAGCCCTTGTCGTGCCAACAGCGGACGAAAAAAAAGGCTGGTAGGTCCAGTCCTACATCAATTAAAAATTTTCCAAGTAAATCATCAAATCCATGTATAGGAAGAAAGTAGTCCGTTGGGTCAGAAATGATGCATTCCCTGCTTCTAAGGGTACCCGAGCGGTAATATCAAAATCTTGTGCTCCCTAGCCATTGCTTTCGTCGCTTGACACGTTCCCAAAGCATTGGCATCATCAGAAGTGTAATTTAAGGCGTGATCGCTCCAATAGTGACTTCAACAATGGTCACAGTGGCAAGAGTAGCGTCGGTAGGAGCAGTGGTTGCATCAATAGTGACCTCGGTAGGAGCAACTTTAATTTGAGATGGGTCCTCAAGGTGAGCGAAGGATTCCAAAGCAGTCCGAGGATTAAGATGATATTCGTGTAAAGGTCCAGCCGCTTCAGTAGCAATGACCCGCCTCTTGTGCCTCTATTCCTCTTATTCTTTAGCAAGAGAAGCCCAGGAATCATTGTCCAAATATAAAGCCAGGAGTTCCTCTTCCGCGTAACCACCATCGCCAGCACGCTTCAGGACCTCTTCCCGTAACTCAGCTAGAGTACGGGGATACCTCTCCTCTAAGAATTTTAGGTTCCCCTTGCCCATAAAAAAGAGAACATAAAACTCAAACATGATAGCATTAAGGGTGCTCCACTACTACAAAACAGGTCTGTTGCTTCGCCTCATTTGCTTCGGTTATTCTTATAATAGAAGTAAATAGTATCATTTGCTTTTGTTCTGTTAACAACGGAAGCAAATGCAGCAAAGAAAATGGTACTACTTGCTTTGGTTATGCCAATAACCAAAGCAAATAATATAATTGCTTCTGTTGTACCAAAAACCGAAGCAAATGCACCGAAGCAAATTGTCTTATTTGCATTGGTTGCTTAGAAACTGAAATGACCCGAATTTCCCGTGAAGGAAAGCCCAGATTGCTTTGAGGACATGACGAATCAGAACACAAATAGAAGAACATTTCATTGGTTATTACAACAATTCCATCAGAATACAAGAATACACAGAGTATGAATAAATATTATACATCAGAAAAATATCAGAGATTCAAATTACATTACATAGCAGCGGAAAATAATACAAAACACAACTAAAGGAGATATACAGATACAGAGCTTTCCGAATATCATTCCAGCTGTAAACCAGGATCCTGTGGATATAAATCTGCAAAACCAAAACTACTAGCTGCCCGTGTGGAAAATAGGAGCACCCAGAGTTTAGGTTAAGACAATAAACTCCAGGTCAGTCATGTGACTGGTGTGAGAACTAAAACAGTTATTTAAAACTTTACTTTAAAATATAGTATATCAAGGGACCACGCCGTATAACACGGAACGGGTTTCCTCCCAAGAATACCAGTGCAGAGAATAAACAGCGCAATGCCTTTTTGGAAAAATGAAGCTATTATAAGGCTCAGGTTCCATCACACAACGCAATGCAAGCCGGAGGATAGAGTTTTGCCATATAATAGCCAAGCATGCTTGGTACGTTTAAAACAAATCATTTTGATACTATTGTAGTGTAAAGTGTATGAAAACAACTTCAAATATAAATGTATCAATCATAGACGGCATAACATTCCATGCTACTATGTCGCCAATACTAGGCTCTACAAATAAAATCGGCATATCACATATTAGAAATTGGATTTTCATCATGAGTCGAGGCCAAGGATGGCTCCTCACCGCTTCGAGACACTCTAACCAATGTCTCAGGACTACACACTCTGGGTAACCCTGGATCGGTTGGGTCGGTCCTCCATTACGTTTGAGGATTAGTTATTCTTGAACGCACGTTTCCTGGTCCTATCGGACCTATCCATCAGCTCCATAGAGACCGATATATCCGAGGCGCCTCGCAATCCAACAACCACATAGGTAAAATAACAACAATGTCAGGGCAAGTAAAACGCTGACACCATCCATAGCTAGAAAAAAAACGTCATGTTCTCCCAACGGTCCGATCTTGTTTTTGACTCATACCGAGGTGTGAGGCTCACGAATTAACGCTAAACACAAAGCTAGGCCATTTAAGGTCGTGCTTTGATCATCAACCACAAGACTCTGCTTTTCAACCGAAGCCTTGATCATTTGCCACTTAGGCATGCCACACATGCAATTTACGCCATGCGACTGATGTCTGTCGATATACAACCTCTGATCCCGTACGTCTCATAGAAGGGCGAAGTAGGGGAATAAATTCCCCTTCACCAGGAAGATGTATATTTAATAGAAATCAATCAACACAGAATAAAATCCATTGTCAGACACACAATCCATTTACAAGTTTGTTCTGGGTCTGAATGAAACCGGAGGCACCTTATTCCTCGTCCCGTATGCCCAATACAGGGGAGAGGTCCTTGCATATCCGTCAATCTCCAAGTACGTGTGGACGATCACCACTTATTACCTCGTCTTGGGTGTAAAGCCCAATCAAGACATCAGTAATCATCCAAATGATACGAAGACCTCTGGTCTTCAACCACCGTCTCCGTTATCGACTTATCGTCGAATCAGTTATTCAGAATGGGTTAAACCCGGCCTTTCCGAATAACTCGCATATATTATAAACAAGTGCTATAAAACACAACAAAGGCCTCATTCCAATTCTGAATATTATTTTATTTAAATATTCACATCTTTAAGGATTTATTCCCATTAATTTTATCAAAGATAAATTCTTTTAAATTTATTCTTTAATCTTCCTTTGGATATCAATTCAAACCATATTAAGGTTTTCCAAACAAGTCGGGATTAACGCACCTTACCGAAGTAACCCTTTATTTAATTTCCCAATCCCAATATATTCATCCCATGGAGAAAAATTATTATCACTCCATAACTAACACCACAGTGTTATGGGTAAATTTAATTACCATTTCCCGATCAAATCTAATTAAAGATTTAACTATCGCTTGGAGCAAAACTGGTGATACTCCACTCTCGATCATTTCACAAATTTGATAATTTAAATTATCAATTCACATTTCAATCTAATTGAAGATTCATTAAAACTCCACTTAGATTTAATCTTCCTAAAAATCAATATTAATGATTGTTTAACTTTGGAAACACAAACATGTCGCATCGACAATCTACACCGTACTATTGATTTCTGCTGATATATAACCTCTAAGCTCGTACGTCTCATAGAAGGGTGTTAAGCAAGAGAATATATTCTCCGCCACCAAACAGATATATATTTAGCAGGGATCAACCATACAGTTCGAAATACAATGACAGACATGTAATCCTGCCTTTAACTGGGTTAAATAACTAATGTCATTTAAAACACAGTTCATGATAAACCCGAATCAAATTCATTAATTATGGAATCTTCGTGGAAAAACTAATCCATATATAATCGATATCAATTTCCGTATCCGACTAATAATATAAATGGAATAACGGTATTTAAATTCCATATGTATTAACAGTCTTCCTCCACAAAAGTTCACTTCGATTATTATCCAATCGAATTCCATTCAATTCCAATTTAATATATTAAATTGGAAAACTTTACTTTGGAAAATTCCCGTTAAATCTTAATAAAAAGATTTATAAATTCCAAATCACATTTCACTGTAAATCGGGTTAAAGAACGAATGTCGTTAAAAACACAGTTCACAACAAACCTAATTCACATTCCATTTTCAGTTCCAATTAAATGTTAATTAATTGGTAATTCTTCTTTAAATCTTGATTAAAATGATTATTCTATTCAAACGGGTTCAAGAATAGTGTTATTTAAGACACCATTCACGACAAACCCAAATCACATTCCATTGTTAATCGGGTTAAAGAACGGGTGTTATTTAAAACACCGTTCAAGATAAGCCTAAATCCCATTTGATATTAAATACAAGGCTCTGAATAGAAAATATATCGGCTTATATTCAATATCAAATTCTGAAATCAACAAATATCGTATTGGAATAACGATTTATATCTTCCAAATTCCTCCACAATATCTGTATAATCACGGAATCCAATAACGAAATATTCCGAAGATAATTTCGATTCAAATCCATTCCAATTCATATATTGGAAATTCCGGTTATTTTTAAAACCATTTCAAATCCAATTCATTTATTTTAAAAATATTGGATTTATAATTCTAGTTCATAACTAGTTCATTTCGATAAACATATATTTTTATCTTTTCAAATATGTAATTTTTCATCCCAATTCTTTCCAAATCATTTCTTATGATTTTACACCAATTATTGATAATTTTAATTATTTTATCAAGGCCCTTGCAGTCGATTTCCATAAACGGCAATCGAACTGCACTTACAACGACCTTTTCCAAATTTGATTTGGACATAATTCCAAATCCAACCGTTAGATTTCAAATCTCTAATATTCTTTGGAAAGCACTTTTCGATACGAACCCAACGATTCTGGTTTTAGGAGAATCCGACGGTTGGATCTCCCGTAATGTCTATTCGAAGCCAATGGTCGAAATTCGTGAACTACCGCGGCGCGGCGCGATCTATTCAGGCCATTATGTATATATAATATATGTATTATATATATATTTCGTCGATTTCCATTTAAAACGTATTTTATAAATCATTTTAAATTCGTTTTCAAAACGATTTCAACTTCATATTCAATTTCAAATCAAAATTGAATATTCCATATCATCGATATATAAATGATAGAATTTTCAAAACATTAGATTTTGAAATCAATTCCTTTTCGATATTCATTATAAAAATGAATAAAATTGATTTAACTATTGTTCACGTCAAAATGGCGTTAATCTAATCAACACGGCTTTATATATTTAAATATATTCGTGTCCATCCCAAATCGGACATCAAAATCAGATTTTGATCTTTTATTGAACATTATTTTAAAATATTGGTTATTTTAAAATATTTATTCTTTCTGAACTGGAATCAGACACAGTCAATTACCATATAATGTTGATTATATGGATTTCATACAATACATGTACACAACAACAATCAAACACAATCAACCATCATCCAATGTGCATTCTATACTGCATAAGCATCAAATATAAATATTTAACGCTTATAACAGTCTGTCAACCAATCGATTGACATACAACTAAATATTGGGATTAGTGTATGTCCAATATCATCCTAATACCCGTGTGGGGTTTCAATCAACAAATAAAGATTTATTTGTGTAGTTGGGCGATGTGTAAAATTTATCGTCCCAATCAATATCAGTCAAATATGTGTACATAAACAAATCATCCGATTTGTTTATGAATATTTATTTTATTCATATACACGTTAAAAATTATATTTTTAATGATAAAATATTTATTTCCATTTCACATCACACGATCAATTTTCATAACACAATCAAACAAACAAACAAGTCGTCCATGGTTTGTGGACGACGGGTGTCGGGTGCTGCTAAGCCCCGTCTGCATCCTAGTATATATTTCTAACTAGAAAATAAATTAAAGTGAGAAGTTCTCACCTTTGGAATCCACTTCTCCATCCTATTCTGAATTTATGAACCGTTTGGATTTGTCTGCAATGCCAACGTAGTCTTCTCTGCGATGTTCATATTAAAATTCACATTTTTATTTCAACGCTATAAAAATCACATTTTTATTTCAACGCTATAAAAATCACATTTTTATTTCAACGGTATAAAAGTCACATTTTTATTTCAACGCTAGATATATAATAAAAATCAGATTTTTGTCTCGCTACATATATAAAAATCATATTTTTATATTCTCTATTATATAAAAATTCTATTTTTAATCCGCTACTCATATAAAAATCGAATCTTTATATATGTTACTTCATGCTAAAAATAAAGTTCATATTTTTATATCGATGTTTGCGTTATAAAAATCATATTTTTATATTCTTTATAATATAAAAATCATATTTTTATTATCTCTATAATATAAAAATCATATTTTTATTATTTCTATAATATAAAAATCATATTTTTATCTTCCTAGAAATATTTTCATAAATTGACTATTTTTATATATAGCATATATAATCTAGAAATCATATTTCTCTACTCCTAAAAATCTTATCTTTACCTAAGTAAAAATCATATTTTTATACATCTAAAAATCGTATCTTTTTATGATAAAATCATAACTTTATATGCCAAAAAAAAAAGAAATCAGATCTTTCTATGATTAAAAATCCAATATCTCACGCAACTCATTAAAGCCAAGAAATCTAAAGAGGAAATCTTGTAAAATCAGGTTCAAAGAACCCTCATTGATTTTCTAGGGTTTCGAGTTTTCAGGTGGAAGGGGGAGAGGCGGCGCGGGTCAGCGAACAACGGGGGTGGCGTATGCTCGCAGGGCGGCGCAGGCGGAAGGGGTCGAGATGGAGGAGGCGCGGAATGGGGGTGCGGTGCTTCTGTGTCGATCTAGGTTGAGGGGGGGGGGGGTTTCGCGATTTCTTCTTGCGAGCAGGGGGTGGAGGATCGCCGACGTCAAGCGATGAGGGTGCTGGAGTTCATCGGAAGGGGCGGCGGTCGGAGGGCGTGGCTGTGGAAGAACCACGTGGGGGGAGGGGAGGTTCGATTTGAGGTAGAGCGGGTTTTTTTTTCTTTTTTTCCATTGACTGATTTTGAAGAGAGAGAGGAGGAAGAGAGAATGTGAGGGATATATATATATAATATTTAATTAAGTGAATATTAGGCTCACATCCCTATTTTGAAACTTTATTAGGCTCACATCCGGTCATAAACTTATTATAAATTAGGTCCCTGTTTTCAAAACTTATAAAATAATAATTAAAAAAATAAAAAAAATTCGCTTATGCATTATACAAAAAATTCAGTTCAAAAACAACAAAAATCATGTTAGAAACAACAAAAAAACAGAAAAAACTGCAGTTAAATGCATAATATTATGCACCTTTTTGAGTTTATTGCATGCATATGTGCAATTATTACAGTTCTTATAGCGCCTAGATTTAACTGCATATTTCAGTTCATTCTTATTTGCATCCAAATGTGCAAATATCTCAGAAAACATGCACACATGTGTGCAACATTTTTATACGATAACATGTTAGCTAAAAGTAGGGACCTAATTTATAAAAAATTAAAATTAAAATTAAAACCCGCCCCCTATTTTCTGAGTTCCGCCTTTTTTAAAAAAAAAATTGTGCGGTACTTCATAAAAAAATTCTAAAATCTGGAAATAATTTCAGGAGTCCATGGAAATCAAAAAAAAATAGTTGCATACATTTATGCAATTATTACTGATAATTGCATATATGTATGCAACTTTTCCGTAAGTTGTGTTCAGTTTGGAAATCTGAAAATAAACCTGCACAAATGTGTGCAAGTGTTTGAAATATTTGCACACATGTAAGCATGTATTTGCATGAATAAAAATCAACGAAGATGAATGTAGTGAAAAATAAGCACGGATGTATGCAGGAAAATGTTATATATGCATACTATTATGCATTTAACTATAAATTTCATTTTTTTTTCTGTTTTTTTGTTTTTGACGCCTTGTTTGATGGTTTTTTTTCTGAATTTTTTAGCGTTTACATGTTTTATTTAAATACGAATTTACGTGATTTTTTAATATTTTTTTCATATTTTTTTGATGAATTTTCAGAAAATAGGGACCTAATTTACAATAAGTTTATGACCGGGTTTTTTTTTATATTTTGAAACTTAATAGGGACCTCTAAAAAACGCACCCTTTAATTAATTTATTTTAATTTTCTCCTAAAAGCACCCTTTTAATTCGAACTCAAAATTGAGCCCACCGACGGTCGTTCCTAGCGTAATACACCCATTCCGAACACAATGGTATATGTTTCGTAAGCCAATTCGGATGTTACGATCAATTTTCGTCAAATTCAAAATATAAATTAGTATATATTGAATTTGAACGTACATTTCAATTTACCGAGGCCACATACTAACTTTAAAAATTTCAGAAAAATAAATCTGGTTATGTTTTGACGATACGGTCCTAACAAAACTAATTTCGTCGAATTTGAAGACCATTTGAAAAATGGCCATTTTCTAGTCGATTAAATTCAAACTGAAATGACCAAACGCGTTTAAATCCACCACGCTCATATATTGATTCCAAAAATTATGAAAATTTGGGTCTTGCAATAATCTGACATCCCGAATCCAACAAAATTGGTTTTGTCAAAAATGGAGGTCGTTTGCAAAATCGCTATTTTTAAGGGCTATATTTCCATAGCGACTACTCTGAATTTTCAACTGGGAATAACTTTTTATTCTCGGTATGAAAGATAGTTCCAAATAGATTCCAATTTTTTTAGATTCGTAAAAATCCGGTTTATTTTGAATCTTGTATATTCATTTGAAATTTGAAATTTGAAATAGAATTTTCAAACTACCGTGCCATTTTCAGTTCCTTTTATAATTAAAATATATATTTATATTCTAATGTCGATTCAAATAAATGTATACGTTCTAATTCTATTCAAAATAAATTTCTCGTCATTATTATTTAAAATAATTCATTTTAAATATTCAAATTCATTGAAATTGCCAAAATAAATTTTTTAAATTGGTTCAGATTTTCCGGATTGTTACAATCTCCCCCACATAAAATCTTTTCGTCCTCGAAAAGGAACGGAGCTGAAAGTTGTTTAACTAATCAACTCAACTTTCAGTTTGGCTTTCATTCTTCAACTTTTCAGTTTCTAAGAATTTTTCAATTCTTCAAAAAAATTGGCTAACACCCTAGATTTTCGAAAAATTTCGCCATAACCTCCTTTGTATGGGAGCACCGGGAAAATCCCCAAACCGCCACACCGGCCCTCTCATCTCAAAAAGAAAAAGAAAATGCCAAGCGGCTTGCCAATCGGCTCATAAAATCATCCAAACCCAAGAAATTAGTAAACATGTACCTATTTGTCGGGTATACAATTTTATTCCTCTTCTCTAGCCTCCTTGCTATGACCTGTTCAATGTATATACATGTACATGTATGCAATTTCAACCAATTTTCAATTTAGTTCAATATTTGACACAATTTGGTTATATGTACCGTTCTTTCACATAATGGTTTTATTAGATAACAAATAATCATACAACACAACCATCAATCAATTAGTGAATTAACGTTTCAAACACATAATTTTGATACATATATAGAAAATCATGTTTTTGATGCCAATTCATAACAATGTATTCTAGCTACATTTTGGTTCTCACACCAGTCAATTGGAATCATATAGATATCCCACTTTCGAAGCTCGAACACAAATTCTGATGATGATCGATCAATCACCAGAACCATCTCCGGGCGACTAGAGTGTGATTCTATATCTATCCAGTATTTTAAAACTTCGAATACACGTTTGCAAGGCGTATATGCATAATCTTTATATATTGGATTGCCCAAATTCAATACAAATAAATATTCAAATACATATAAAATGGTTTAAATTTTCAAAACAATATCTGTTTTCATTTTTACTTTAAAAACACTACTCTTCACACTCGTTCTAGGATACTACTGATCCTATATCTAACAAGTAATTCTCATTGGATATTGCTAATCCAATCTCTGATGAATTCTTTCGTTCGGTTCTAATGTGTCTTGCTCTCGAGCTCTGTAAACCAAAGCTCTGATACCACCTGAAACGACCTGAACTTGAGCCCGGATTGCTTTGAGGACAAAACGAATCAGAACACAAACAAAAGAACATTTCATTGCTTATTACAACAATTCCATCAGATTACAAGAATATACAGAGTATGAATAAATATTATACATCAGAAAAATATCAGAGATTCAAACTACATTACATAGCAGCGGAAAATAATACAAAACACAACCGAAGGAGATATACGGATATAGAGCATTCCGAATATCATTCCAGCTGTAAACTAGGATCCTGCGGATATAAACCTGCAAAACCAAAACTACTAGCTGCCCGTGTGGAAAATAGGGGCACCCAGAGTTTAGGTTAAAACAATAAACTCCAATTCAGTCATGTGACTGGTGTGAGAACTAAAACAGTTATTTAAAATTTTACTTTAAAATATAGTATATCAAGGGACCACGCCGTATAACACGGAACGGGTTTCCTCCCAAGAATACCAGTGCAGAGAATAAACAATGCAATGCATTTTTGAAAAAATGAAGCTATTATAAGACCCAGGTCCCAACACACAATGCAACGCAAGCCGAAGGATAGAGTTTTACCTTATAATAGCCAAATGTAACGACCCAACTTTCGCACACATCGGAAGTCGTGTCATTAATAAGAATAAGAATAGATAGAAGATAAAGTCACAGAAAACATCAGAATCTCACAGCGGAATTTTTCAAAAAGATGATACTTCAAATATTACATAGTAGTACATATTACATCAGAGCATCATAGATCTAGTGATACAAGCCATTCATAGTACATCTTTAATTATACATATCATTGATGACTAACTTGCAGACTTAATTATACAGTAGATATGATAGGTAGACCAGCACACAGAAAGTTCCATCCAGCCTTCCAAGTTTTATCAAGACCTGATTCACTTGTCTACTCATAACAAGTGTTATAAATACCCAAGAGTTTAAGGGAAAACACAGAAAAATAAACTCCGGGTCAGTCAGGAGACTGGTATGAGTAAACAGTTTAAAACAGATTAAAGAATTTAAAATATCTCATAAGACCACGCCGTGAATACGGAACGGGTTTTCACCTTATGAGAATAAAACACTTTGTATACTTTAAATCAGATATTATCATAGTGTCTAGGTTTTTCCACAAATAATTTAGAATCTAGCAGAATGCTTGCATCTCACATTCTGTATAATATACAAATAAAAACTGCTTGGCGCTTATGGAAAATTAGATTTCCGATTTTGATAAGGTATGGGACTACCTCCCGATAATGTATCTCTAGAGGCGAATACATTTGGGTTCACAAGTACTTCTTGCAACCCGGCCCACACATGACCGACCACTCATTTCTCTTGAGTGCATCGAATGTATATCACCAATGGTTATGTACGACAACCATTTCCCGAATGGGCAGAATCGATAGAATAAGGAACAAAAGGAATTTCTCTAGATAGGTGATGCTACATCCTAATGGGAGCGACCCACTTAGCCATGCTGCCTGTCCGATTTTTTTCATTTCCTGGGTGTGAGGCCTGAGGCTAGACTTACCCTTTCATCATCACGGTTTATTTCTTTTGAATGTCACATCGTCAAAACTCGCCAATTACTAATTGACTTCCCCAAAAATATATTATAGGTATAAAGCGAGAGAAACGAATTCCTCTGCCACCATATACCTACGTTTGAAGAGATCAACGTACGTGATCAGTTAGAATTACTTTGTCAAACATTCATCCATACAAGTTGTTCTAGGATTGGACAAACTGAAGGCACAATTCAAGGATAGCCCTTGTATATCTCCGTCTTCTTTGACAATCTCTGATGAGCGGCGTATAAATCAAGTCGAAGTGGAATATAAAATTCCGGACTCTTCGAAATGATTAATGGAATATTTCTTTTTAAATCGTTAGCCTAACATGATTTGTAATTTAATTAATAGTTATAATTTTAGTCAACAAAAACAGTGTATGATTATTTTGCTTATATCGGGATATTTTGATCTTATTTTAAAAATGAACAATTTTAGTGTGCGCATCGCACACGGTTTTTCTTTCCATTTTTCCTTAACATTAAAATAAATATTTACATTTATTTTTTTAGAAATTATTATTATTATTCAATCATTTAAAAATAAACTAAATTTATTATTTATTTTAATTATAGCTTTTACTTTTTACTTTTAACTTTGTTAAAAGTTCACTTGATTTTATGTACCAGATTCATCTCTTCTTTGTCCACCAAATAATTCAAAATAAAAATTCTATTTTATTATTTATCTCTACTTTATTTTTAATCTATTATTTAGTTAAAACTAGTTTTAATTAAATCTATATTCAAAAATACTCTTTTGAAAACAAAATTGCCAAAGTACCACTTTAGCTAAACTACCACTTCAAAATCATGGTGTGCGCGCTTGAAAATCACCCCAGCTCCCACACACCAGCCCTTACCAAAACACCAAAGTACCAAAACACCAAAGTGCCAAAGTACCAATGCACCGCTCCTCGAAATCCCTTGTCACGACTGTATTTCCTCTTTGTACCCAAAGTACCACCTGGTACTTTGGCATTTGCCAAAGTGCCAAAGTACCACATTCCTGGGCATCGTGATTTCTGGCCCGATCACCCCCAAAACATTGATGTCTTCACTCCCGATCACCTACATACACATGCACATGCACATCCACACGCGCCACCTTCCACTGCCAACCACCGTCCCCACATGTTACCCTCCTCTTGCTGATCATTTCCCCGAGCTTGGATCACCACTTCCATGGCACTGGTGGTTTTTTACTGTTTAACGCCATTGACCAGAAAATGGATCATCCAGGGAAACCTCCACCGTGCCTCGCCCTGACCCCTGGCCGCCGTCCCCTTCCTGCCGCGTCACCACCACTCCCTAACAAGGCAAACCCCCCGGACCGCACCCCCTAGCCATCCCATCGAGGAGCAGTTCGGCGAGGAAGAACAGAACCCAAAAACCCCCATTAAAACCCTATTTCGATCGTGTTCTCCCAATCCGTGTATTTGAAAAATTATTTTATATTTTTCCTATAATCTACAGCTTCCCCTACTCCTTCTAGCCGAATGCCACCATCATCAGATAAGTAGTTCGTCGGAATTTTCCCAAAATTGCTTTCCCGACCATCCTCCTCTTTCTCATGATTCCCAACCTTAAAAATCTTGATTTTTCTTTTTAAAATCATCATTTCAAGCTAGGATTCCATTAATATATTTGAAACAAGCTTTTTGATGAAACAGAGAGGTTGCAAAGGAACAGACAATTTCCATTTCCTTTGAATTGAACTGTTCCTTTTACTTGTAAATACACAGAGTGCTTACTTTGTATCCAAATCATTCCAGCGTGAACTGGTGGTAGCATTCCCTTCAAAACACAAGTGTTTGGATTCTTTTTGTGTTTGAAAACTAAAAAGCAGGTGTGGTTGTTCAAGGTTGAACAAAGATACAGGTTTTAAAATAAGATGACATAACAATCAAACCAACATTAACCAATATTTGAGTACCAACCACTAATTTTGATCAACCAACAATGATATTTAGGACAGGTTCTCAACTTAATCAAGAGTGTCAATGTGCCAATATCAACTTTACAGTTCCTAGAAGAAAAATGCAGGAATAAAAATCAGGAAATTTAAAGTAGTTTACTCACCAATAAAGCCTTGTATTTCAGATCTCACTCCCCTTATTGATTTATGTTCGAATGATTTTTGTTGTGAGGGAGAATATGCATGGCCAGGTCCTTATATAGGGGGGAAAATTATAAAATATTGGTGGCAATAAATGTATGTCTACAAAACAGTTTTCAGATTCTCCACTTGACCAATGATTGACACCTTAAAATATCCTTTTCTCTCAAACCTTTTTGAGATGACAATACATTATCACCTGAGGTAGCATGGCCATGATCAGCAAATATTTGCTCAGGAATTTTCCTGCGCATGTACCAACAGTCTTCGTATTGGTTGCCTTGGTGAAATCATATTAAATGCTCATGTACCTTACCATGTTCTTCTCAAATCTTTCATTGGAGAAAATGAATATGGTAGCCACCTTCTTGTACCACTAATGCTCAGAATTTCATTGGGTTTCTAAACCACATTTCTCACATGACAATATGATTTAACAACAAATCATAATAAATCCTTACTTGGATTCCAAGTATTTTCAAAAATCTGAAAACATTACACAAGTGCTCACGGCATGTGATGAAATATGTATGAGAAAATCTTGGATGATCTATATGTTTAGTAAGGATCTAGTATAGGCAAGAATTTTGGTTTATATTTTCAAGTATGCACAAAATCCTAAGGAGAAATGTTTGCTTGAGCATAAGAAAATATGATTTTCTTCTCTGTTTTTATGCTTAGGAAAAACTGAAAATATTTGATCATGATAATGCGGCCATGTGAAGGATATTTCCTCCTAGATCCTCTTTACTATCCTATTTCTAGTGTAGGTTGTATTCTTGAGTGTGTGTGTGTGTGTGTGTGTAAACATGTTTGCAAGAAAGGATGTGCATGTGTGAACAAAAGGTTTTCCTCTTGAACTTGCTTTGAGAACAAAAGGGGTTTTTAGCATGTTTTATCCAAGAGTGCTTTATGTTTAAAATCAAGAGTTTGCTTAAAAATAAGGATTTAAGCCCTTTGAAAAAAATGCATAAAGTATATGTAATAAAAATGGCATTTTAAAACTTGTTATGCACATGTGTTATCCTACATACATGTATAAAAAAAATGAATTTTAGCAAACGTTATGATATATGCATATGTTAATGCTATCATACACAAGTTGACAAGTTTTGAATTATTTAAAGTATGGATTTTAAATCATATTTGTAAATACGTACTTATGATCAAACAACATTCGTATTAGTGATCTATGTAAAGTACCGGGCCATTACAATCTACCCCCCTTATAGAAATTTCATCCTCGAAATTTGTAAACAGAAGATAAGCAAAAGATAATATATATCATATCATAATACGTCAAACTGACTACAGCAAAATATAAGTACTATACTCAACTAGTATCGAGTTATAGATTACTATAATTTACATTTCTGCCACACTACTAGTACTACAATATGTACAATACCTTCCCAGTCCATCCATCCTACTCTGAGTTGCTGCTGATCTCGATGATATCCTCATCATTTGAAATGATAATCATCTCCTCATTGTCTGGAATGATATCATCTCCTCATCATCTGGAATGATAATCACATCCTTGCTATCCGAGATACCAATCACCTCAACTACCTCATCACTCTCCTCAGGGTCGTCATCATCCGAGAGCTCTATGATCTCAATAGGAGAAGGTGGGTATAGCATCATACCAGGGTATGTATAATCCATGGGAATACTCAAATTCCCTCCATTTTCCTGAAACTGTGCCATCTCCTGAGCTAGTTGTTCCGACAGGACTGCTAACTGTCCATCCAATGGTACTGGTGGGGTCTGAACCCATGGCTCGTATTATGGCTGAGCAGGTAGGATGTCCTCCTCTAGCTCTTCCCCAGGATCCTCCTCGGGCTCCTCCTCAGGCTCCTCCTCAGGATCCTCCTTAGGCTCCTCCTCAGGATCCTCCTCAGGTTCTTCCTCATCATCCATATCATCATCGTCATCCTTGTCTCCGTCGTCTCCACTGCTGCTATCATCACTATCTCCACCATCCCCTCCCTCGCCTGCATAGCACTCCTCCTGGTCGTCATCTCCCTCACACTCAGGCTCCTGAAGGAAATCCATATCGTCCTCCTCAACGGAAGAAGACTCCCCATGGTAAATCCCTGACTCCAATGTGTCTGCATATCGTCTCTCCTCCTCATCATGATGAACATGTCTCACACTATCCTGAGTACCAATAATCTCGTGAATGCTAATGCCGGTGTGAAACCTCGACCTCTATAGTGGGGTCAAGCGCTTCCTTGCAGTCCTTTTGAAGATCGGTGCCATCTGGAAAAGGAACAAAGAACAGATTTCAGTACAAGTGATAGTAAACTGAAAGAGTTCATAAGCCCAACGAATACTGAGTCCTCAACATCCATAATCCACAGAGGTGAAAACCCAAAATTCCATTTCCAAACATAAGATAACATCCATAATAAGCCATACCATACCATCATACATAAGATACATCCAAATCAAGCATAGGATAACTAACACTTAGTTCAAAACAAATTCCGGGTAGAATTCCTTGATGTGCTTCTCTGTTTCCCAAGTACAGTCATATGGATTCTCACTCCATTGTATCTTGAGCAGTTTCACAACTTTATTCCGAAGTCGCTTTTCTTCTTTATCCACCACATAGACTGGATATCTAGCTATAGTCAAGTTCGGTTCAATTTTAAGATCCTCCTGAACCGATGGTTCTAAAATCAAAGATGGGTCGTGAACACATTTGCGAAGGTGAGACACATGAAAAACATTGTGAATCCCTGCCATTCTTTCTGGTAATTCCACCCTGTAAGCAAGAGATCCAACCTTCTCAAGAACATGGAAAGGTCCCACATATCGTGGAGATAACTTCCCTGTTTTACCAAATTTGATCGTTCCCTTGATTGGTGAAATCTGGACAAACACAAAATCTCCAACAGAAAAATTAAGATCCCTTCGTCTTTTGTCTACAATACTTTTCTGTCGATCCTGGGCCTCCTTCATTCTTCTTTTGACTAACTCAACCTTTTCAGTTGCCTCTCGGACCATATCTGGTCCGAGAACAAGTTTATTTCCTGACTCCACCCAACAAGTTGGTGATCTGCACGGTCTTCCATAGAGAGCTTCATACGGTGCCATGCCTATACTCGTTTGGTAGTTGTTGCTGTAAGAGAATTTAACTAGATGTAGGTGATCCTCCCATGATCCCCCAAAATCAAGAAAACACGCTCTTAACAGGTCTTCCAATATCCTGTTTACCCTTTTTGTTTGTCTGTCTGTTTGGGGATGATAAGCCGTACTTAAATTCAGCTTAGTCCCCAAAGATGTTTGGAGTGCTTCCTAGAATCTACGGGTGAAAATGGGATCTCTATCACTTACAATACTTACTGGGGCTCCATGTAATCGTACAATCTCCCTTATAAAAATCTCGACTAACAAAGCTGCAGTCCGAGTTGGTTTCACCGGAATGAAATGTGCACTCTTTATCAGTCGATCTACTATAACCCAAACTCCTTCTATCCCCTTCTGGTCTTGGGTAAACCATCGATGAAATCCATCGATATCATTTCCCACTTCTAGTTGGGAATCTCCAGAGGTTTCAGTAATCCTGTTTTTTTCCAGATGATCACCTTTTATTTGCTGGCAGCACAGACACTGATTTATATAAGCCAGAATATCTCTCTTCATCCCGGGCCACCAAAATACTCGCCTCATATCTCTATACATCTTATGCACTCCCGGATGAATACTTAGCTTTGATTTATGGCATTCTGCCAAAACTTCTTGCCTTAGCCCATCAACATCTGGAACACACAGTCTCCCATTAATTCTGAGAATACCTTGGCCATCCACTTCAAAATCTGACTCCCCTCCTCTTATAACTCCTTGAATTAACTTCTCCAGATTCTCATCTCTTCGTTGATTTGCCATTATTCTTCCTTGAAGTGCTAGAGTAGCTTCTAGAAGAGATAAGATTGCATTTCTGCTCAGAGCGTCTACTACGACATTTGCTTTACCTGGCGTATAGATAATATCCAGATCGTATGATGCAAGGAATTCCAACCACCTTTCTTTTTGGCTAAACAGATATTTGAGCGGTTTGTGATCTGTAAAAAGCTCAAACTTCTCTCCTAACAGGCTGTGTCTCTACATTTTTAATGCAAAAACAACTGCCAATAACTCTATATCATGTGTAGCGTAATTCTTCTCGTGAATCTTCATTTGTCTACTAGCATACGCAATCACACGTCCATTTTGCATTAATACTGCACCTATTCCAACTCCACAAGCATCAGTATAAACCGCAAATCCACTTTTCCCGTCGGGAACTGCTAGAACTGGTGCCTCTGTCAATTTCTTCTTTAACGCTTTGAATGATTCTTCACATTTTGGAGTCCATATAAATTTCTCACCCTTTTTTATCATCTTAGTCAGATGAAAGATATCTTAGAATAATCTTGGATAAACCTCCTGTAATATCTTGCTAATCCCAAGAAACTACGGGCTTCCGTCAGTGTTTTGGGCTGCTTCCATTGTTGCACTGCTTCAACTTTGACTGGGTCTACAGAAATACCATCTCCATTTACAATGTACCCTAAGAATCTAACTTCAGATTGCCAGAAATGACATTTAGAAAACTTTGCCTTCAGTACATTCGTCCTTAGAGTCTCCAATACCGCATCCAAATGATATCGATGTTCTTCTTCTGTCTTTAAGAAGATTAAGATATCATCGATAAAAAATAGGACGAATTTGTTCAGAATCTTCCTAAAGACACGATTCATCAAATCAACAAAGTATGCCGGTGCGTTGGTTAGTCCGAACGGCATAACTAGCCATTCATAAAAGAAATCCGGGCCTTTGAAAGCAGTTAAAGGAATACTATCTTCGGCAATTCTTAACTGGTGGAATCCTGTTGCAAGATCCATTTGGGAAAATACCGTAGCTCCATTTAACTGGTCAAAGAGATTGTCAATTCGCGGCAAAGGACACTTATTCTTGATGGTCACTTTATTTAACTCTCTATAGTCAACGCATAATCTTAGTGATCCATCAGACTTAACTAAAAAACTACTGCTGAACCCCAGCTTGAAAAACTTGGCCTGATCAATCCTCTAGCCAACAAATCTTGAGTTTGCTTTTAGAGTTCCATGACTTCCTTTGGCCCCATTCGTCTTTTTGGTTGAACTGTCGGTCTGGCTCCTGGAATTAGATCGATGCGGAACTCTATTTCTCGATGCGGGGGTAAATTCTTAACTTCTTCAAATACGTCAGAGAAATCTCTGACTACTTCTAACATCTCCAAATTTTCTTGTGGTGCTTCCAAAGCATACAAGAAACTACACATATGAATACCGGGTTTTCCACACGGTATCCTAGCTTTGCTCCCAATATTGGTTATCAAAGTTACGATTTCTTTATCGCATTTAATCTTAGCTTGGAATTTACTTAACCAGTCTATCCCAAGTATAAAATTAAATCCTTTAAAGTCCAAAACGTAGAAATCAAAAAGGAAGGAATGTGAAAGGTACGAGAGTGCCACATTATCGCAATACATTTTTAGTTCAGTTTTTCTGCCAATAGGATTTGATACGCAAATTGGATTTGGAGAAATCTTTGGAATAAAATGGAATTTTCCTACCGTTCCAGAAGAAATGAAACTATGCAAGGCGCCGGTGTCAAATAAAACATGAACATCAATTCCATTTAAATCAAAAGTACGTTCAAGAACTCCTTTTCCTTTCATATCCTGGGAAGTTGATGGTTCACTTTTAATAGCATAAACCTTTGGTTGCTGTGCCTTTTTCATGAGTGGACAGTCCTTAACCATGTGTCCAGGTTGATGGCAGTTGAAACATAAAGTCTTTATGAACATTGCATTACCAGGGCCTTGTTGTTGTTTTTGCTATTGTTGTTGGGGTTGTTGCTGCTGCTTAGTTTGCTGTGGATTTTTCGTTGCTGGTTTTGTGCAGAACTTAGCAATATGCCCCTTCTACAGGCAATTGTGGCATTTTGTATCTTTGAATCGCTCCTTGGCTTTCTCTCCCATTTTTGGTATTCCTTTGTTGTTCCAATTTGGATTAAACTTCCTTTTATTGGGGTTCTCGCCTCTGGATTCTCCTGTCTGTGCTTTTGTCACTGGCTTCTTTCCCTCAAGTGCCGCATAACGAACTGCCATATCCACTAGATCAACAAATGGAACCTTGAGATGCCCAATCATTTTCACTTGCAGGCTATCCTTTAATCCAGCTATAAACATTTCATTTTTCTTGAGCGGGGCGTTGATTAACTCTGGCCCAAAACAGGAAAGTGAATTATACTTCTTTTCATATTCGGATATTTTTATGTTCCCTTGTTTGAGATCAATTCGATACATCCTGGTTTTGCCAGCGGTAGGAAGAAATTGCGCTTCAAATGCCTCTTTAAATTTTTCCCAAGCAAAATCTTCTTCGGGAACATTTGTAGTTTGAGCATCCCACCAAATTGCAGCAGCTTCTTGGAGTTGCCACGAAGCTAAGAGACGTTTCTGCTCATAATTCAATTTCATTCCTTTGAAAATCCTCTCACAGGATCTCAACCGTGCTTGGACTTCAATGAAAGATTCGGTCCCTTTGTAAACTTTTCCTCCTAGAGTTGTATATTCCTTACAGATAGTTGCAAAGCTTTTATCCTGCTGGACTGGCGTAACTTCATCCACTGTTTCTCCTTGATCTTGGGAGGCAGTATTACGACCAGTAGTAGTGGAATTCGTTCCACTAGCGCGACCTCTTCGTCTCAGTTACTCATTTTAATCACCTGAATATAACACGTTGTCAAATCAAGACTTGACTGGATATGACTAACTTAGGTATATCATTCAAGTTGATCTAAATTTATTTTAAATTTATTATAAAAATATGCTCTCTCACACGTACCCAAAGCCTAGGTAATCAGTAACCTAAGCTCTGATACCAACTGTAATGACCCAACGTTCGAACACATCGGAAGTCGTGTCATTAATAAGAATAAGAATAGATAGAAGATAAAGTCACAGAAAACATCAGAATCTCACAGCGGAATTTTCAAAAAGTTGATACTTCAAATATTACATTACATCAGAGCATCATAGATCTAGTGATATAAGCCATTCATAGTACATCTTTAATTATACATATCATTGACGACTAACTTGCAGACTTAATTATACAGTAGATATGATAGGTAGACCAGCACACAGAAAGTTCCATCCAGCCTTCCAAGTTTTATCAAGACCTAATTCACTTGTCTACTCATAACAAGTGTTATGATTACCCAAGAGTTTAAGGGAAAACACAGAAAAATAAACTTCGGGCAAGTCAGGAGACTGGTATGAGTAAACAGTTTAAAATAGATCAAAGAATTTAAAATATCTCATAAGACCACGCCGTAAATACGGAACGGGTTTTTACCTTATGAGAATAAAATACTTTGTATACTTTAAATCAGATATTATCATAGTGTCTAAGTTTTTCCACAAATAATTTAGAATCTAGCAGAATGCTTGCGTCTCACATTCTGTATAATATACAAATAAAAACCGCTTGGCGCTTATGGAAAATTGGATTTTCGATTTTGACAAGGTATGGGACTACCTCCCGGTAGTGTATCTCTAGAGGCGAATACACTTGGGCTCACAAGAACTTCTTGCAAACCGGCCGACACATGACCGACCACTCATTTCTCTTGAGTGTATCGATTGTATATCACCAATGCTTGTGTACGGCAACCATTTCCCGAATGGGCAGAATCGATAGAATAATGAAAAAAAGGAACTTCTCTAGATAGGTGATGCCACATCCTAATGGGGGCGACCCACATAGTCATGCTGCCTGCCCTATTTTTGTCATTTCCTGGGTGTGAGGCCTGAGGCTAGACTTACCCTTTCATCATCACTATTTATTTCCTTTGAATGTCACATCTTCAAAACTCGCCAATCACTAATTGACTTCCCCAAAAATATATTATAGGTATAAAGCGAGAGAAACGAATTCCTCTGCCAGCATATAAGTACGTTTGAAGAGATCAACATACGTGATCAGTTAGAATTACTTTGTCAGACATTCGTCCATATAAGTTGTTCTGGGATTGGACAAACCGAAGGCACTATTCAAGGATAGCCCTTGTATATCTCCATCTTCTTTGACAATCTCTGACGCGCGGCGTATAAATCAAGTCAAAGTGGAATATAAAATTCCAGACTCTTCGAAATGATTAACGGAATATTTCTTTTTAAATCATTAGCCAAACACGATTTGTAATTTAATTAACAGATATAATTTTAGTCAACAAAAAGTGGATACGATTATTTTGCTTATATCTGGATATTTTGATCTTGTTTTAAAAATGAACAATTTTAGTGTGCGCGTCGCACATGGTTTTTCTTTCCATTTTTCCGTAACATTAAAATAAATACTTACATTTATTTTTTAGAAATTGTTATTATTATTATTATTATTCAATCATTTAAAAATAAACTAAACTTATTATTTATTTTAATTATAGCTTTTACTTTTTACTTTTAACTTTGTTAAAAGTTCACTTGATATTCTGTACCTGATTCACCTCTTCTTTGTCCACCAAATAATTCAAAATAAAAATTCTATTTTATTATTTATCTCTACTTTATATTTAATCTATTATTTAATTAAAAATAGTTTTAATTAAATCTATATTCAAAAATGCTCTTTTAAAAACAAAAATGCTAAAGTACCACTTCAGCTAAACTACCACTTCGAAATCATGGTGTGCGCGCGTGAAAATCACCCCAACTCCCATGCACCAGCCCTTGCCAAAATGCCAAAGTACCAAAACACCAAAGTGCCAAAGTACCAATGCACCGCTCCTCGAAGTCCCTTGCCACGACTGTGTTTCCTCTTCATACCCAAAGTACCACCTGGTACTTTGGCATTTGCCAAAGTACCACATTCCTGGGCATCGGGATTTCTGGCCCGATCACCCCCAAAACACTGATGTCTTCGCTCCCGATCACCTACATGCACGTGAACATGCCATCCACAGTCGCCACCTTCCACCACCAACGACCGTCCCCACATGTCACCCTCCTCTTGCTGATCATTTCCCCGAGCTTGGATCACCACTTCCATGGCACTGGTGGTTTTTCACAGTTCAACGCCATTGACCAGAAAACGGATCATCCAGGAAAACCTCCACCGTGCCTCGCCCTGACCCCTGGTCGCCGTCCCCTTCTTGCCACGTCACCACCACTCCTTGACGCCGCAAACCCCCTGGACCGCACCCCCTAGCCATCCCGTCGAGGAGCAGTTCGGCGAGGAAGAACAGAACCCAAAAACACCATTAAAACCCTATTTCGATCGTGTTCTCCCAATCTATGTATTTGAAAAATTATTTTATATTTTTCCTATAATCTACAGCTTCCCCTACTCCTTCTAGCCGAACGCCACCATCACCAGATAAGTAGTTCGCCGGAATTTTCCAAAAATTGCTTTTCCGACCATCCTCCTCTTTCTCATTATTCCCAACCTTAAAAATCTTGATTTTTTTTAAAATCATCATTTCAAGCTAGGATTCCATTAATATATTTGAAACAAGTTTTTGTGAAACTTGGATTTTTGGTGAAACAGAGAGGTTGCAAAGGAACAGACAGTTTCTGTTTCCTTTCAATTGAATTGTTCCTTTTACTTGCAAATACAAAGAGTTCTTACATTGTATCCAAATCATTCCAGCGTGAACTGGTGGTAGGATTCCCTTCAAAACACAAGTGTTTGGATTCTTTTTGTGTTTGATAACTAAACAAAAGGTGTGGTTGTTCAAGGTTGAACAAAGATACAGGTTTTAAAACAAGATGACATAACAATCAAACCAACATTAACCAATAGTTTGAGTACCAACCGCTAATTTTGATCAGCCAACAATGATATCCAGGACAGGTTCTCAACTTAATCAAGAGTGTCAATGTGCCAATATCAACTTTACAGTTCCTAGAAGAAAAATGCAGGAATAAAAATTAGGAAATATAAAGTAGTTTACTCACCAATAAAGCCTTGTATTTCAAATCTCACTCCCCTTATTGATTTATGTTCGAATGATTTTTGTTGTAAGGGTGGATGTGCATGGCCAGGTCCTTATATAGGGGAGAAAAATTATAAAATATTGGTGGCAATAAATGTATGTCTACAAAACAGTTTTCAGATTCTCCACTTGACCAATGATTAACACCTTAAAATATCCTTTTCTCTCAAACCTTTTTTAGATGACAATACATTATCACCTGAGCTAGCATGGCCATGGTCAGCAAATATTTGCTCAGGAATTTTCCTGCGCATGTACCAACATTCTTCGTATTGGTTGCCTAGGTGAAATCACATTAAATGCTCATGTACCTTACCATGTTCTTCTCAAATCTTTCATTGGAGAAAACGAATATGGTAGCCACCTTCTTGTACCACTAATGCTCAGAATTTCATTGGGTTTCTAAACCACATTTCTCACATGATAATATGATTTAACAACAAATCATAATAAATCCTTACTTGGCTTCCAAGTATTTTCAAAAGTCTGAAAATATTACACAAGTACTCATGGCATGTGATGAAATATGTATGAGAAAATCTTGGATGATCTATATGTTTAGTAAGGATCTAGTGTAGGCAAGAATTTTGGTTTATATTTTTAAGTATGCACAAAATCCTAAGGAGAAATGTTTGCTTGAGCATAAGAAAATATGATTTTCTTCTTTGTTTTTATGCTTAGGAAAAACTGAAAATATTTGATCATGATAATGCGGCCATGTGAAGGATATTTCCTCCTAGATCCTCTTTACTATCCTATTTCTAGTGTAGGTTGTATTCTTGAGTGTGTGTGTGTGTATATATATATAAACACGTTTGCAAGAAAGGATATGCATATGTGAACAAAAGACTTTCCTCTTGAACTTGCTTTGAGAACAAAATGGGCTTTTAGCATGTTTTATCCAAGAGTGCTTTATGTTTAAAATCAAGAGTTTGCTTAAAAATAAGGATTTAAGCCCTTTGAAAAAAATGCATAAAGTATATGTAATAAAAATGGCATTTTAAAACTTGCTATGCACATGTGTTATCCTACATACATGTATAAAAAAAATGAATTTAACAAATGTTATGATATATGCATATTTTAAGGCTATCATGCACAAGTTGACAAGTTTTGAATTATTTAAAGTATGGATTTTAAATCATATTTGTAAATACATACTTACGATCAATCAACATTCGTGTTAGTGATCTATGTAAAGAACCGGGCCATTACACCAAACATGCTTGGTACATTTAAAACAAATCATTTTGATACAATTATAGTGTAAAGTGTATGAAACCAACTTCAAATATAAATGTATCAATCATAGACGGCATAGCATCCTATGCTACTATGTCGCCAATACTAGGCTCTACAAATAAAATCGGCATATCACGTATTGGAAATTGGATTTCCGTCATGAGTCGAGGCCAGGGATGGCTCCTCACCGCTTCTAGACACTCTAACCAATGTCTTAGGACTACATACTCTAGGTAACACTGGATCGGTTGGGTCGGTCCTCCGTTACATTTGAGAATTAGTTATTCCTGAACACACATTTACCGGTCCTATCGGACCTATCCATCAGCTCCGTAGAGACCGATATATCTGAGGTGCCTCGCAATCCAACAACCACATAGGTAAAATAACAACAATGTCAGGGCTAGTAAAACGCTGACACCACCCATAGCTAGAAAGAAACGTCATGTTCTCCCAACGGTCCGATCTCGTTTTCGACTCATACTGAGGTGTGAGGCTCGCGAATTAACGCTAAACAAAAAGCTATGCCATTTAAGGTCGTGCTTTGATCATCAACCACAAGACTCTGCTTTTCAACAGAAGCCTTGATCATTTACCACTTAGGCATGCCACACAGGCAATTTACGCCATGCGACTGATGTCTATCGATATACAACCTCTGATCCCGTACGTCTCAGAGAAGGGTGAAGTAAGAGAATAAATTCCCCTTCACCAGGCAAATGTATATTTAATAGAAATCAATCAACACATAATAAAATCCAATGTCAGACACACAATCCATTTACAAGTTCGTTTTGGGTCTGAACGAAACCGGAGGCAACTTATTCCTCGTCCCATATGCCCAATACAGGAGAGAGGTCCTCGCATATCCATCGATCTCCGAGTACGTCTGGACGATCTCCACTTATTACCTCGTCTTGGGTGTACAGCCTAATCAAGACATCAGTAATCATCCAAACGATGTGAAGACCTCCGGTCTTCAACCATCGACTTATCGTCGAATCAGTTATTCAGAATGGGTTAAACCCGGCCTTTCCGAATAACTCACGTATATAAACAAGTGCTATAAAACACAACATACGCCTCATTCCAATTCTAAATATTCTTTTATTTAAATTTTCACATCTTTAGGGATTTGTTCCCAATAATTTTATCAAAGATAAATTCTTTTAAATTTATTCTTTAATTTTCCTTTGCATATCAATTCAAACCATATTAAGGTTTTCCAAACTAGTCGGGATTAACGCACCTTACCGAAGTAACCCTTTATTTAATATCCCAATCCCAACCTATTTATCCTATGGAGCAAAACTGTTATCACTCCATAACTAACACCATGGTGTTATAGGTAAATTTAATTACCATTTCCCGATCAAATCTAGTTAAATATTTAACTATCGCATGGAGCAAAACTGGTGATACTCCACTCTCCATCATTTCCCAAATTTGATAATTTAAATTATCAATACACAATTCAATCTAATTAAAGATTCATTAAAACTACACTTAGTTTTAATCTTCCCAAAAATCAATTTTAGTGATTATTTAACTTTAAAAAAACAAACATGTCGCTTCGACAATCTACACCGTACTATTGATTTCTGCCGATATATAACCTCTAAGCTCGTACGTATCAGCGAAGGGTGTTAAGCAAGACAATAAATTCTCCGCCACCAAACAGATATATATTTAGCAGGGATCAACCATACAGTTCGAAATACAATGACAGACATGTAATCCTGCCTTTAACTGGGTTAAAGAACTAATGTCATTTAAAACGTAGTTCATGATAAACCCAAATCAAATTCCATTAATTATGGAATCTTCATGGAAAAACTAATCCATATATAATCGATATCAATTTCCGTATCCGGCTAATAATATAAATGGAATAACGGCAACGCCTTTTAAATTCCATATGTATTAACAGTCTTCCTCCATAGAAGTCCACTTCGATTATTATCCAGTCGAATTCCATTCAATTCCAATTTAATATATTAAATTGGAAAACCTTACTTTGGAAAATTCCCGTTAAATCCTAATAAAAAGATTTATAAATTCCAAATCACATTTCACTGTAAATAGGGTTAACGAACGAATGTCGTTAAAAACACAGTTCACAACAAACCCAATTCACATTCCATTTTCAGTTCCAATTAAACGTTAATTAATTGGTAATTCTTCTTCAAATCTTGATTAAAAGATCTATTCTATTCAAACGGGTTTAAGAACAGTGTTATTTAAGACACCATTCACGACAAACCCAAATAACATTCCATTGTTAATCGGGTTAAAGAACAGGTGTTATTTAAAACACCGTTCATGATAAACCCAATTCCCATTTGATATTAAATACAAGGCTCTGAATAGAAAATATATCGGCTTATATTCAATATCAAATTCTGAAATCAACAAATATCGTATTGGAATAACGATATATATATATCTTCCAAATTCCTCCACAATATCCGTATAATCACGGAATCCAATAACGAAATATTCCAAAGATAATTTCGATTCAAATCCATTCCAATTCATATATTGGAAATTTTGGTTATTTTTAAAACCATTTCAAATCCAATTCATTTATTTTAAAAATATTGGATTTATAATTCTAGTTCATAACTAGTTCATTTCGATAAAAATATATTTTTATCTTTTAAAATATGGAATTTTTCATCCTAATTCTTTCCAAATCATTTCTTATGATTTTACACTAGTTATTGATATTTTTAATAATTTTATCAAGGCCCTTACAGTCGATTTTCATAAACGGCCATCGAACTGCACTTACAGCGACCTTTTCCAAATTCGATTTGGACAAAATTTCAAATCCAACCGTTAGATTTCAAATCTCTAATATTCTTTGGAAAGCTCTTTTCGATATGAACCCAATGGTTCCGGTTTTAGGAGAATCCGACGGTTGTATTTCCCGTAATGTCCATTCGAAATCAATGGTCGAAATTCGCGAACTACGACGGCACGGCGCGTTCTATTCAGGCCATTATATATATATATATATAATATTATATATATTTCGTCGATTTCCATTTAAAATGTATTTTGTAAATCGTTTTAAATTCGTTTTCAAAACGATTTCAACTTCATATTCAATTTCAAATCAAAATTGAATATTCCATATCATCGATATATAAATGATTGTATTTTCAAAACATTAGATTTTGAAATCAATTCCTTTTCGATATTCATTATAAAAATGAATAAAATCGATATAACTATCGTTCACGTCAAAATTGCGTTAATCTAATCAATGCGGCTTTATATATTTAAATATATTCGTGTCCATCCCAAATCAGACATCAAAATCAGATTTTGATCTTTTATTGAACATTATTTTAAAATATTCATTATTTTAAAATATTAGTTATTTTAAAATATTCATTTTTTCTGAACTGGAATCAGACACAGTCAATTACCATATAATGTTGATTATATGGATTTCATACAGTACATGTACACAACAACAATCAAACATAGTCAACTATCATTCAAAGTGCATTCTACACTGCATAATCATCAAATATAAATATTTAACGCTTATAATAGTCTGTCAACCAATCGATTGACATACAACTAAATATTGGGATTAGTGTATGTCCAATATCATCCTAATACCCATGTGGGGTTTCAATCAACAAATACAGATTTATTTGTGCAGTTAGGCGATGTGTAAAATTTGTCGTCCCAGTCAACATCAGTCAAATGTGTGTACATAAACAAATCATCTGATTTGTTTATGAATATTTATTTTATTCATATATACGTTAATAATTATATTTTTAACGATAAAATATTTATTTCCATTCCACATCACACAATCAATTTTCACAGCACAATCAAACAAACAAACAAGTCGTCCATGGTTTGTGGACGATGGGTATCGGGTACTGTTAAGCATCGTCTTCATCCTAGTATATATTTCTAACTAGAAAATAAATTAAAGTGAGAAGTTCTCACCTTTGGGATCCACTCCTCCATTCTATTCCAAATTTCTGAACCGTTTGGATTTGTCTGCAATGCCAACGCAGTCTTCTCTACGTTGTTCATATTAAAAATCACATTTTTATTTCAATGCTATAAAAATCACATTCTTATTTCAATGCTATAAAAATCACATTTTTATTTCAACGCTATAAAAATCACATTTTTATTTCAACGCTAGATATATAATAAAAATCAGATTTTTATTTAACTACATATATAAAAATCATATTTTTATATTCTCTACTATATAAAAATTCTATTTTTAATCCGCTACACACATAAAAATCGAATCTTTATGTACGTTACTTCATGCTAAAAATAAAGTTCATATTTTTATATCGATGTTTGCATTATAAAAATCATATTTTTATATTCTGTATAATATAAAAATCATATTTTTATTATCTCTATAATATAAAAATCATATTTTTATCTTCCTAGAAATATTTTCATAAATTGACTATTTTCATATATAACATATATAATCTAGAAATCATATTTTTCAACTCCTAAAAATCTTATCTTTACCTAAGTAAAAATTCATATTTTTATACATCTAAAAATCGTATCTTTTTATAATAAAATCATAACTTTATATGCCTAAAAAAAAGAAATCAAATCTTTCTATGATTAAAAATCCAATATCTCACGCAACTCATTAAAGCCAAGAAATCTAAAGAGGAAATCATGTAAAATCAGGTTCAAAGAACTCATGTTGATTTTCTAGGGTTTCGAGTTTTCAGGTCGAAGGGGGAGAGGCAACGCGGGCCAGCGAACAACGGGGGTGGCGTATGCTCGCAAGGCAGTGCAGGCGGAAGGGGTCGAGGTGAAGGAGGCGCGGAATGGGGATGCAGTGCTCATGTGTCGATCTAGGTTGAGGGGGTGGTTTCCGCGATTTCTTCTCGCGAGCAGGGGGTGGAGTATCGCTGATATCAGGCGATGGGGGTGCTGGAGTTGATCGGAAGGGGCGGCGGTCGGAGGGCGTGGCGATGGAGGAACGACGCAGGGAAGTTCGATTTGAGGCCGAGCGGGTTTTTTTTCTTCTTTTTTCCGTTGACTGATTTTGAAGAGAGAGAGGAGGGAGAGAGAATGCGAGGGAAATATATATATAATATTTAATTAATTTATTTTAATTTTCTCCTAAAAACACCCTTTTAATTCGAACTCAAAATTGAACCCACCAACTATCGTCTCTAGTGTTATACCCCCATTCTGAACACAATGGTATATGTTTCATAAGCCAATTCGGCTGTTAAGATCAATTTTCGTTAAATTCAAAATATAAATTAGTATATATTGAATTTGAATGTACATTTCAATTTACCGAGGCCACATACTAACTTTAGAAATTCCAGAAAAATAAATCTGGCTATGTTTTGATGATACGGTCCTAACAACACTAATTTCGTCGAATTTGAAGACTTTGAAAAATGGCCATTTTCTGGTCGATAAAATTCAAACTGAAATGACCAAACGCGTATAAATCCACCACGCTCACATATTGATTCCAAAAATTATGAAAATTGGGATCTAGCAATAATTTGACATCCTGGATCCGACAAAAGTGGTTTCGTTGAAAACGGAGGTCGTTTGCAAAATCACTATTTTTAAGGGCTATATTTCCATAGCGACTATTCTGAATTTTCAACTGGGCATAACTTTTTATTCCCACAATGAAATTTCAATTTTTCGGATTCGTTGGAAAGATATTTCCAAATAGATTCAAATATTTTTGGTTTCACTAAAATCCGGTTTATTTTGAATCCTGTACATTCACTTGAAATTTGAAATCGAATTTTCAAACTACCGCGCCATTTTCAATTCCTTTTATAATTAAAATATATATTTATATTCTAACGTCAATTCAAATAAATATATACATTCTCATTCTATTCGAAATAAATTTCTCGTCGTTATTATTTAAAATAATTCATTTCAAATATTCAAAATTCATTAAAATTGCTAAAATAAATTTTTTTTTAATTGGTTCAGATTTTCCGGGTTGTTACAGAAACTGAAGCAAATATGCCAAAGCAAAAAATGTATTTGCATCAGTTCCATAAGAACAGAAGCAACTGCATCGAAGCAACAACGGATTATTTTACCAAAGCAAATGCAAATATCAATAATCATAACCAATGTTACATATGTCATTATTTATAATTTATTATAACGAATGATTGTTAGTAAATAATTTATAGTTATAGATTATTATAAATAATCAATAATTATATTTTATATTTAATAATTTATTGCAGTTAATTACTAATATATAGTAGACTGTAGTTAACAATTATTAATTTCATTTAATAATCAACAAATGAATTAATAATTATTATTAAATAATTCAAATAATATTTTATATCGAAATTTTAACATTTATTATTAAATTAATTAGTCTTATTTAATAATTAAGAAGTAATATCTAATAATTAATTTTCGGTAATTATTATTTAACAGTTACTAGTAAATAATTAACTATTAATAATTATATATAATTATAAGACTAATATTTTGCAATCAATGTTATAATTTAATACTTATAAATAATCATATGCAACCTACATAAGTCATTATTCATAATTTATTGTCATAAGCAATTAACCTCACACATGTCATTATTCATAATTAATCAATTATTATCAATAAATAATTTATAACTATAAATTATTCTCAATAATCAATAATTATATTTAATAACTTGTTGTAGTTAATTACTAATATTTAATAAATTATAATTAACTTGTATTAATTTTACATAATAACTAATAAACGAACTAAAAGTTAATTTCTAATAATAATAATGTCCATTTAACATTTAATTATCAAATAATATTAATATTAAAATAATTAAAATTCTAAATTAATGAATAATCATTTCTATATAATAATTAAAATCTATTGTATACTATGATAATAAAGAAATTGATATTAATTATTTTAACAATTAACAATAACTATTAAATAATTACTTCGAATTACCGCTTGAAAATAATAATAAATAACAAATAGAAATTAGTATCTAATATTTAATAATAATTAATAAAGAATATTAAATAACTAAAATTTAATAATTAATATTTGATGCTTAATAATTAATTTTAACATATACCATATAATAGTTAAAAACTATAATTAAATAGCCTCCATTATATAATTGATAATAGATATTGATTATTGATTTTTTTTTAAATTCTATAAAATAATTAAGTAATAAAATCTAATAGTTAGTTAATAACTAGTAGTAAAATTACTAAGACTACTACTTAATATTAATATTTAATATTTCAAGAAGGTAGTTTAGTATTAATAGTTTATGAATGAAAACTTAGATAGGTTTTTATTTATAATTTATAAACAATGATCATTGTTAAATAGTCCAGTAACGTTAACGTACGTTCTGAAATGACTAAGCAGGAATTAAATAGTTTATTAAGTAGTGTTGCGTCGCATTTTGGTTCTCCCGCCTTGCCAAGGGTGAAAATTTTCGTGTTCCCTCCAGCGTAGCTTAAAATTATCAATAATTCATAGGCTTTGCATCATTTCCAAACGCTAATTTCCCAGATTAAATCTACATCTCCAAACTTCCCCAAATCTAACCTATTCTAATAAATCTGTGTTCCATCGCCATTTCCCTCTACCATCTCTTCCTTTCGCTCTACGTTCTTTTCCTCTCCGCCATTTCCTCCCTCCGCTTCGTGTTCTCTCTCTCAGGCAAAGGCGACCTTTTGTTGAAGCAGGAAAGCGATGGCTTTGGGCTGCAAATACTATTGGCCATCGCTGAGATTTTTATCGCAGTGGATTAGTTAGATTTTTAAGGTATATAGCTTGATTTGCAAAGCTATGAGCGATGCATCGCAGCTGAGCTATGAGCTATGGCTTTGGGAAGCCCAATAATTTGGAAGGTAAGTTATAAGTCTAATTTTTTTTAAAGGTATATAGCTTGATCATTATTTAACTTCTTAATGCTTAAGGTTCTTCGTTTTGAACTTTAACACTGAACAGATTTGTATGTACTGTATATATTTCGAAACAAAGTTTACTTCAGCTGATAGCATGGTTAAGTGCCATTTCGGTTTCATTTGTTGAGCTTATTTTTGTTAGAATAAATTAAATGATAAATTAAGAAATGTGTTGTATAATGATCTTGTTACTGTAGAGGCTATGTGGAAACTGAAAGTGGATGAAAACAATGAAGGTTTAGATGATTGTCATAAATAATTGAGCCCTGACTTTGTTGATGGATTTACTTGTGTACATTCCTTAAGCCCATATGGATTCTACTTTTGATTGTCTGCATCTTCTTCGCAAACAAAATATACCAAGCAAAAGAAGAATAGGATATTTTCTAAAACTATCAACCAAACTGACTAGGTGATGCACACACGACCAGCACAAGTATGGACACACAGAACAACATGGAAGAGGAGAATACTGCTCATCCTAAAAGGATGGTAAAGATACCGCAGAGGTACTTGGAATGAATATGCAGAAGGCACGATAAAGATACCTGCACCTTTTTCAATTCTGTTATAATACAGCTATTTTAATTCTGTTAATTTCTTTTACTTTTGGCGCAATCGTCATGTATTTTGGCGCCTGATTAGAGCCACATCCTCAAAAATTGTATGGGGAAAACTCTATATAAATGTACTGGTGGTAGTGCAATGGGATATAGAAGAAATTGTTGCAACCTCTCTCTCTCGAATACCTTCTTTTCCAACCTCCTTCCTCTTTACCCCATTAACCCCTTCCTCCTCAATTCTTCTAGCTGTGTTCCCATCATTTTGATGCTTTCACCAGTGATCTCCACCTCCTCCCCGGAATATCCAAACCAAGCTACCCCATGACTCGCCTCGAAGAAGCTGTCAACCAGCTTAACAACCAAGCCACCACCATCTCCGCCATTCAGTCCACTCAGACCAGCCACGACACGCTACTTGAATCCGAAAATGCAGATATTATTGATATCAAAACAGCTATCCAAACACTCACCCAATCCACACAAAACCTTATCCAGTCACTAGCAGATCTGAACCAAAAGTTTGATAATCTCCACCCATCATCTCCATCAAATCAAACTGCGACTTCCCACAACCAAACCATACCCAATCGACAACCACCACTATTATCAACACCCAACAACAACCGAAACCCCAAGATTACCCTCATAACATTTGACGGCTCCAATCCACATGATTGGATCTTCCAGGCTGATAGATACTTTACTTATTACTCGACGCCGGAAGATCAGCGAGTAGAGCTCGCAAGCTTCCATATGCAAGGTCAGACGCTTACTTGGTTCCAGTGGATGCACCATAACAAGCAACTTTCATCCTGGCCAGCATTAGCACAAGCAGGTTACAAATGGTTTGGTCCGCCCACATTTTTGAACCCTCAAGCCACCCTCTTCAAGTTGAAGCAACTAACCACCATCGACAACTGCCAAGCCATGTTCAAAACACTTTGCAATCGAATTACAACCTTGAATCCGGAATCAATCCTTCAATGTTTTATCTCAGGCTTGAAAACCCAAATCCAAAATGAGCTCCTCCTCCTTAAACCACAAACCATTTCCGACGCTATAGATATAGCCAAACTCATTGAAAAAAACAGACAGACCAACCCAAATTTCCCTTCCATAAACCGAGTTCTAAGTTTGCTAAACCATCCAATACCACAAATTCCTCTCAGTCATTTCATCAAACACCTCAACAGCCTAAACCATCCATACCTATTAAACAACTTACACAAGCAGAAATGACCACACGAAAACAATAGGGCCTCTGTTTCAACTGCGATGAGAAGTATCAGTTCGGTCATCGTTGTAAACCAACCCATATCCTCATGATACTTCCCGATGTAAACCCAGATCAAACAAAACCTACCGATGAAAACATTCCAGACCCTTCCCCAACAGCCGACACTACTGATACCACAGAAAACCCTGCAGACGAACTCCGGGAAATTTCATTTCATGCTTTCACAGGGTCTTCACATCCCCGGGCTATCCGACTGCCAGTGCACGTCAATGGCAACCCAATTTCAATCCTAGTCGACTCGAGATCCACTCACAACTATTTACATCTGAAGACAGCGAAATTTTTGGGGCTCGACAACAACAATGAGAGCTCGCTCTCAGTGAATGGGCAATGGTGACAAATTACGAAGTTCTGGAAGCTGCAGAAATGTTTTGGTCGAGATACAAGGGTATAAATTCTCTATCGATTTCTATATACTTGACATAGTGGGTTCGGATGCGGTTTTTGGTATACAATGGTTAGAAGAACTTGGCCCAGTCACAATGGACCACCGAAAGTTAACCATGCAATTTCGATTGAATAATCAAGCCATTTCTTTAACTGGGCTTGGCCCAAATATAAACCCAGCACCCATTTCATTAAACCAACTCAAACGGCTGAAAGACACATCAGCCATTTCCACCTTCTTATTTCTGCAACCTACCCATACTTCAAGCCCACAGGCCCACGACCGACTTTTCCATGAAAACCAACAAATCCAAACATTACTCACCACCTTTACCCACGTCTTCTGTCCACCCAAGGCACTTCCACCAAATCGCACCCTTAACCATCATATAAACCTACTTCCCAATGCCAATCCAATAAATGTAAAACCGTATAGATATCCTTATTTTCAAAAGAACGAAATCGGAAAACAAATTCATGAAATGCTCAACTCAAATATCATTCAACCATCCACTAGCCTATTCTCTTCTCCTGTTCTTTTGGTTTAAAAAAAAGACGGTTCATGGCGTTTTTGCGTTGATTATTGCACGCTTAACGCTATTACAATCAAAGATAGATTTCCAATACCAACCGTTGATGAATTATTAGATGAACTATACGGTGCTATATTCTTTTCCAAATTGGATCTCTGAAGTGGTTACTTCCAAATTCGTGTACACCCATCCGACATTCCTAAAACTGCATTTCGCACCCATGAAGGCCATTATGAGTTTCTTGTCATGCCGTTCGGCCTAACTAACGCACCATCTACATTCCAAGCCACCATGAATAACATATTTCGACCACATTTGAGAAAATTCATACTCGTCTTTTTTGACGATATTCTCGTTTATAGCACCTCTTGGAATGACCATCTTGAACACCTCCATAAAACAATTCAAATCTTCCACCAAAACCAATTTTATGCCAACGCAAACAAATGCTCCTTCGGCCTAATGGAACATGAATACTTGGGCCACATCATTTCCGGATCTGGAGTACATGTAGACCCTTCAAAGATTTCAGCGATGCTCACGTGGCCAATACCACAGTCATTAACCGCTGTAGGAGGTTTTCCGGGCCTCACCGGATATTACCGTAGATTTATAAAAAAATTAGGCATGCCTCTCAAATCCACTAACTGATTTATTACAACAGAAATCATTTAAGTGGACCAATGAAGCACAGTTAGCCTTTGACACCCTTAAAGCCGCTGTCACTAGTACTCCAATTCTTGCTTTACCTAATTTCGAGAAACCCTTTACCATCACTACAGACTCTTCCGCCAACGCTATAGGAGAAATCCTCTCCCAATCCGAACACCCAATCGCTTTTTTTAGCCTTAAACTTCCTCGTTCCCTTCAAAAATCATCCACTTATTCGAGAGAGATGTTCGCAATCACTTCTTCAGTAAATAAATGGAGACACTACTTGTTAGGTTGCCCATTCCAGATATACACGGATCATCAGAGCTTACGAGAACTCACATCGCAGACGATTCAGACTCCAGAACAGCAGAAATGGCTCACTAAGTTGCTCGGATTTGATTTCACAATTCACTACAAACCGAGAAAACGAAATCAAGTGGCAGATGCCTTGTCCAGATATTCATCCGCCGCCACCATGCAAGCAATTTCAGGGCCATCATTTCCGATAGTCGCTAGTATCCAGACCCCATTAGCAAAGGATCTAGCAGCCCAAGGCATAATCAATCAACTCGCCGCAGGTAATTGTTCAAACCCGAAATTTCAATTTCGAAATAATTTGCTATTTTGGGGAAATCGATTGTATGTTCCGGAAGACGATACTCTTAAACGTGACATCATGACGGAGCTACACGCCTCCAAAGTTGGGGGTCATTCGGGAATGAAAGCAACAGCCGCACGAGTAGCAGCAAATTTTTACTGGCCAAATCTAGCACTAACCATCCAGAAATTTGCCTGAGAATGCCCAACATGCTTGCAGACTAAACAGGATAATACACCCTATAAAGGCTTGCTCCAGTCCATTCCAATCCCGACGCAGATATGGGAAGACATTGCGATGGATTTCATCACCCATCTTCCACAGTCAAGCGGACGGACATTTATTTGGGTGATCATCGATCGACTTTCGAAGTATGCTCACTTCTGTGCATTGCCTACATCAGTTTCAGCTCCGCAGCTAGCATCATTCTTCTTGCAAGAGTATGTCCGACTACACGGCTTCCCACGATCAATCATCTCCGATAGAGACAGACTTTTTACAAGTCAATTCTGGAAGGAGTTGTTCCGTCTCCAAGGTACAAAGCTACGATTCAGCAACGCCTACCACCCACAAACGGATGGTCAGTCTGAAGTTCTAAACCATTGTATTGAGACCTACCTAAGAGCTGTAGTGGATGACACACCAAATAAATGGGTTAAATGCCTTCCCTGGGCCGAATGGTGGTATAATACCACAAAACACACCGCCATCGGCATATCTCCCTTTCAGGCGGTCTACGGCAGGCCACCACATGTCCTCTCTGACTATATTAACCACTCAACTAATGCTCCAGACCTTGAATAATGGACTGCCTCACGTGATACATTGCTGAACCTTATCAAGGCCAAACTGCACAAAGCACAACAGCGCATGAAGACCCACGCTGATCAACATCGCACGGACAAGAATTTTGACGTCGGATCATGGGTATTCCTCAAATTGCAGCCATATCATCAGCACACCATGAGAAACAACCATCACAAGCTCACCAAAAAATATTATGGTCCATTTCAGATCGTCGAACGCATAGGCACAGTAGCTTACAAGCTCCAGCTTCCTCAATCTGCCCGCATACACCCCGTTTTTCATGTGTCGCTACTTAAACTATGCCCACTACCATCAGCAGTCGAACCCCGGCCCTACCAGGATACATTGCTACAGACTATGCCGACCTTGAGGACAAGGTCGCTCTTGAGGAGTTGGGCAATGATGCACACACGACCAACATAAGTATGGACACACAGAACAACATGGCAGAGGAGAATACTGCTCATCCTAAAAGGATGGTAAAGATACCGCAGAGGTACTTGGAATGAATATGCAGAAGGCACGATAAAGATACCTGCACCTTTTTCAATTCTGTTATAATACAGCTATTTTAATTCTATTAATTTCTTTTACTTTTGGTGCAATTGTCATGTATATTGGCGCCTGATTAGTGCCACGTCCTCAAAAATTGTATGGGGAAAACTCTATATACATGTACTGGTGGTAGTGCAATGGGATATAGAAGAAATTGTTGCAACCTCTCTCTCTCGAATACCTTCTTTTCCAACCTCCTTCTTCCTCTTTACCCCATTAATCCCTTCCTCCTCAATTCTCCTAGCTGTGTTCCCATCAATAGGTTTGGTTTTAGACAGTTAACCTGCAAAAATGAAGGTTCTAAGTTTGCTGCACTTTGTAAAATGAAGGTTCTAATCTTGTAAAAATACCAAGGCATGCCTAATTTTTGCAGGTAATGGTGCTAGTAGCTTGGTAAAATGAAGCTTCTTTATATACTAGAAACATACACTATGAATTATGATTATGCTTATACTTATGAATCAAAAGTACTAAATGAAATTTAGTTTCTCACAGGACTAGCATTATCAATAGAAAAGAAGAGTACAAGGATGAAGATACCATTGTACTGTCTAGCAAGAGCAACAGAAAGCTCCTTCAATTGCATGTGTGATGTTGATGCTGCCCTCAAGCATCAAGATTAGAACGATCAGATGTTGTAGTGTTAGTCTAGCAACCGCTATTATAATGCTGCATTGTTATGCATGTAAAAGAGATGTTGTATGACCCAAGTGTTTAGATATGCTTGATTAGATGTTAAGAACGCCGCCGCCATGCAGTGATGATGATGATAACAATGAAATTGATAAAAACAAATGATGGTTTTAAAGGCCTTCTTTACAAAGCGAGGAAAATCACAAGGTGCATGCTATTTTTATTTATAACATTTATTTGTTTATTTTCCCGAATGTGTATTTAAGATGTTCAACATAATCTAGGCATATGATTTAGACTAATTTATTAAAGTAAACAACTCTTCTATGATTCCATCCAAACCAAAAAGAATAAGAAATGCTATCTTAATTTCTTGAAAATAAAATAAAGAAATGGTCTTCTAACTCAGTAATTTGTGTTTACAGTAATGAGACAATTGTTTAATCCCACTTTATGAGGTTGCAAGTTCCTACTGGTCCACTTATCAACATTTTTTGAATCAGTATTTACCTGGGCATCGCAATTTCCTTTACTTTGTGTCACTATTTT
>JASFAX010003951.1:0-40904 GCA_030737875.1 Allium sativum
AGTTTGAAATAGAACGATAAATTTTAACTCGGAATATAAATTGAACTGAGAAAATCCAACGAATTTATAATTAGAATTCGATTATATCGAGTTTTATAAATAATTTATTTATAAAGGAACTGAAATTTAGTATAGAATATTCAGTTATAAATAAATTTATAACTGAGTTATGAAATAATTAACGGATAGGGATAATCAAGAATATTAAGTTGGATTTGGTAAATGGGCTGAATTAATATTTAAATATATAAGAATGGAGATGACATTTATTTATAAACAAAGTTTAAACGTTTATATTTAAATATAATTAAAACGAGCTTCCCGCAGCGCGACTGTTCGTTTTGGCTTTTTGAACTTCAATTGAGTAAATAGAACTCAACTTAAATTGGAACACTCTGAAACAAGAACCGTCAGGACCGATTGAATAATAGTTTTCAAATGGAAGAGAAAAATATGGATTTCGTCTTATTGATTTGGAGTTATGGAAAAATCCAATTTTCAGAAAAAACAGCGTTATATCCATTGTTAAACCATAATGGTTGATTAAAATTAATAAAAGGGTTTTAAGCACTGGAATTTCCATTAGAAAAATCCACACTTGAGTTATAAAATAAATATGAACTCAAGTGGAATAAATAGATTGATTTTTGAAACAAAAATCAGAATTTTAATTATTGAATAAAATTAACTAATTAGAATAATTAGTTAATGGACTTTTGAATTGAATTTAAAGTTGGATAAGAAAAAGGGGTTTGTAAATTTATATTCGAAATCGAATATAAAACTTGAATTAAAAATGGAATTCGATTGGTTTATAAGCAAGTAAAAATTTTATTTGAACATGTTATGGTCAAATAAAAAGTGAAATAGGCAAAAAAGATAATTAAAGAATAAATTAGCGAATTGAGTTAAAAATGATCGGAATGAGTTGGAATAAATTAAAATGGACGTATATGGGTTAGACAGGTAAGGAATGAAGTGTATGAAGATTATAATTTGAGTGCCCAACAAAAAGGTATACGTTTAAATTCCATATGAGATTTTATGTGTCGAATCGGCAAGCCGCTTGGCTTTTTGATTTTCTTTTTGAATGGAAAGGGCCTAGAGAGGCGAGTTAGAGTTTGAGCTATTGACCAATACAAAGGAGGTATTGGCGAAATTTTCTATAAATTTAAGGAGTTAGATTTTTTTTTAAGAAAACTTGATAACTAGAAATCAATATATCAATATATATATATATATATATATTTCGATAAGGAGATGAACTTAAAAGTAGAATATTATAAACAAAAAGGAAATCTATAATTAAATCTGGTAAAAATAAAAACAGAAACGTGTACACATTTTAGTAATGAATAATTGGTTTTTATGGTGTTGAATATTCGAGGTAAGAGGTCTGGCCTGTTTTGAAGTTAAGGATGCTTTCAGTCAAGGTCTGAGAGGTAGTTATACCCCCAACTGGATTACTTTCATTATTAACTGATAAATAGGAAGATTCGGTCTCAAAGGTCAATGCTTGAATAAGATTTAGTTGAATGTAGTATTTTTGGTTGTTGTAACGATGTTTTACACAACATTCGTTTTAACACAAGTAAGTGGAATTTTGGAAATAAACTAATAAATATTTCCTGAGAATAGAAATGAATGGTCGTGAAAGGGAGAAGTGTCTGGAAATGTTTTTCCAATTACAAATAGAAGATATTTTCTACATGTAGAAAATAAAAGAATGTGATATATGAAATGTTTTCAAAATAGCGTAAGAGGCCAAGATAATGGTTCAAAATATTGGATTAACAAATATTGATAAGGAAATAGATAAGTAATTTAATTAATGAAATACTAATTAAGGGGACCAGTGATTGTTTGATGCTTTGGATAAATATTTGTTTTTCTTCGATAGTTAAATAATCGACTATCTAAGTATTTGCCAATATCATTGTCAATATGGAGAGACCGATTGGATTATTATCCGAGAACCACTCTGTATCGGCAGTAGCGTTGCGAATCAAATTATATGAAGATAATCGAAGACGAAGTAAAGTGCAAGGGCTTTTTTTGTTAATCCTAGGTAGAAATTGCTTATGATGGATTAATGCAAATTGTGCCTTCGGTTTCGTTCAATCCCAAAATGAACATGTATGAACGAATGTCTGGCAGAGTATTTCCAATTATCGCATATGCTGATATGTATAAATATATATGGTGGTAGAGAATTTATTCTCTTTTCGTAATATCCAGAATATATTTGTGCAAATCAATAATGATTAACGGATCTGACGATGTGGCATTAAAAGTGATTGTGCTATCAATGCAATGTAAGTAATCATAGCCTTAGGCCTCAACAATCGGGAAATGACAAAAATCGGGCAGGCAGCATGGCTAAGTGGGCAGCACCCAATTAGGGTATTATCACCTATCTAGAGAAAATTTATTTCCTTCTTTATTCTATTCGATATTGTCCCATTCGGGAAAACGGTTGCTGGTCCCAACCGTTGGTGATATACATTCGATACACTCAAGCGAAAAGAGTGGTCAGTCATGTGTGGTCGGGTTGCAAGATGTTCTTATTGAACCCGGTGTATTCCTCTCTAGAGATACACTATCGGAAGGTGGTTTCATACCTTGTCATAGTTGGAATTCCATTACCCAATAAGCGCCCCCAGTTTTTGATTGTATACTATGTATGTGGAGCGTGAAATGCTAGTGTTTCGCTAGATTGTTATTTACTTAATTTAGACACTAATATAATATCAGATTAGTATTGATTTTATAGAAATGTTTTGGGTTATCATAAGGTAAAAACCATCCTTGTTTTATGTATGGATCGGTCTTACGATTATTCTTTCTTTTAAAATGAGTTTTAAAGCTAAACCAAGTGTTTTGAGTTTACTCACACCAGTCCCATGACTGACCCAGAGTTTATTTTGTTTTATTTTACCCAAAACTCTTAGGTGCCCAAATTTGTATGGGCAGTCAAGTAGTTCAGGTGTTTACATATATACTTGGAGGAGCTTGGACCACGAGGCTTCAACGTTATATAGTATTGTTATTTCCGCTATGTTGTAAGTGTTTTACTTTGATTTTTTTTATGTTATACAATTAAAATTTTGTATTTCAAAAGTTATGATATATTATATTTTGTTCCTTTGCGATGTGAGATTCTATGTTGTTATTTCTGTTCTTCTTCTACCTTTTTCTTCTTTATTTCATAATGATTTGTATTTCTATGCAATTTAGGTTGGACATGTGGGTATTTAGTCAACTCAGATAGCATGGATTTCCGGGCCACTAATGCTCCCTCTGAGCTTTTGTTCTCTTCTGCGGGATGAAATTTGACACAAGTCGAGGTAGGGCGTACTCACACAGAGCAAAGGCATGACATACTTGGTCGAAGCAGAGGCAGGGCGTTCTCACACAGAGCAGAGGCAGGGCATGGTTTTTGATTATAACCTGAGCACACAGCTCATGCAGCGATGATCACATAGCTCGCGTCGTTATGAGCACACAGCTCGCATAGTGATGTGTGGTGCAAACTACAAAATACCTGGGGTGGAATCGCAGTTCCGCAGATGGTCAAATCAGCAATGACCATCAAAGATGACATGGAAAGTCTTTCCATATCAAGCTAGTAGATAGGCCAAACTAATTAAATGTTGCACAACCATTTAGCTTAATCATCCATGAATAAAATGGAAAACCAGTTGTAAGGCATGAAATAAAGGTCATGTGCAAGGCTTTCAACACTGAAGTGTTTTTAGAAAAGCACTTCGACGTCATAGTTCCTCTGACTTTAAAGAAGGTTTCAAGCGTATTGTAAAAGAAAAGCAACTCAATCATCCATATCATCCATGACACTTTGTGGAAAATCTCCCATCCATCTTAGACATAAAGTACTAGCTATTCTAACACTATTCTTAACTCCTTATTGCTTAGAAAAGCGAGTACTGCGTATAAAAGGCTATCTAGGGTTAAACCTTACAATAATCTTAATGTTGTAGAAGCCTTAAATAGGCGCTGAACTCCTAGCACGAACATCTAGATAAAAACAATGCAAAGCGCACACAAGTAAGTACAAGATGCATGCAAAACTTAGTAATTGGGAGAACGAAAACTACTCAATTTAGAAAGAGTGTTGTCAGAAGCCCACTCAACATCTAGATTCCCTTACATGAAAGTGTTGCATGTCTCGGAGCTTGGCAAATGCGACAGGTATGGGACTTAGGACATTTACTAGAGTAATGGTCCTTTGATCCTCAACTGTAACAATTCCCATGAGTAGAGTTGGAAGTTCTAGATCCGAAGGTTTTCTTCCCACCTCTAAACCCAGTGCCATTTTCATAAGAGCTAGCAAACCTGGATTTGGGATGATCAGGCAGGGAGGTGGTTCCTATTGTGAAGGCGTCCGTCTTGAAATCAGGCGGTTTGCGCGTAGTTTCCAGTTTATCTTCAACATACTCATCTAGATGTCCTTCCCGGATGAGCTCCTGTATCACTTCCTTAAGCACTTTGCATTTATCAGTTTTGTGCTTGTTTGACTTATGATATTCGCAGTATTTCCATCATTCGATGGGTTCTGGACAGTTCTTGGCTACGATAGGAACATGGAAGTTGATTCTTTCTTTCGTCATAGCATATATGTGTGAAATGGGCTAACTTAAGATTATAGTACCGGCCCTTGGTCCTTCCTCCTTTGGCTTCTTTTGTTCATCATGGAATCTAGGCTTCTTATCCTGAAGGTTTGAAGAGCATGAGATTCCCCGTCATCCTTGTAACAACCGAGATTCTTTTTCCAATCATACAATACTTCCATGTGACTGAACGTGTTCGCCCAATAGTAGAATTCTGACAAGTCTTTGCATCCACGTATATACAACTCCTCCTAAAAATGTGTTTTCTCAATCAGCCCTGAATGAATGGCGATAAGGTTATCGCGGTTGCTCATACCTTCTGCTCTCGAAGACTCGACATTAAATCATTCCAAGTAACCGGCTAGAGATTCCCTTGCCCCTGTTTTATGCTTATCACGGTAGAATAATCCACCACTTGAATCATACAGCTACAAAATTATGTTGAAAAATCATAAAATAATTGCTCCCAATAATGGATGTTCTTCCGTTAATACCGGAGATACCATTTAGCAGCTGCTTCTCATAAGGTCAGAGGAAACATTCGGCATCGCATAGTTTTTGAAGCATTATGGAAATCAATATAATTTTCAAAGGAAGCAAGGTGTTCTTCGGGGTCTGTAGCTCCGTCATATATGAGGTGTGGAATCTTTGTACTAGGAGGAGTTTCAGTCACTTTTTCCTTTCTATCTTCTGGAGGCAACGGGTTTCTGTTCTCCTCTGAACTGGTAGCTTCTCCTGACATTATGTTGTCCCTTTGTAAAGATGGACTACTTTGTGGAATTGATAAGGGTTTAAACCGACTATCGGGGACTTGAGGGGCAACTACTCTTGACTCTACTTCATAAGGAGCTATCCCTAAGGACCTTCGGGCTAGATCTGCTTCAATAAATCTTCTAGTATTATCAATTTGTGTTGCCAAGAGTAATATTTCTGCTTCGTTGCTCATTTTTGATGTTTGATCATCCTTTTATGAAACAAAACTGGTTTGCGACAAGTATATAGCTTTACCACTAAATTCGGGAGATGCCCTCATTTTTAGTTCTGTCCGATAGGATTCCATCTCAAAATTTCTTTCGGTGGAGTTCTCTTCAGCATATCTTTTAGCAGTGTCAACTTGTAAAGTTAAGTATAATGCTTCCAATTCTTTATCCTTTCCCTTAAGACCGAAGGCTCCTCAGCTCTTAGATTTGTAGAATCGACACTTGTTATTATGCTGGTTCCTATAATGGAGGATGCATTGGAGCCCTGCTCCCAACTCTCTTGCAACTTAACCATTCTAATTGATCTGGGCATTATCTTGTTATGATGGGATAAAAGGTGTGTATGGTATGAGAAATAAGGAGTTAGGTATGAGAGGAAAGGCTAGCAGCTGAAAGTTAGATAGCTCTTTTGATTAGCGACACTCAGAGTAGAAAAATAGAATTTAGAAACCCTTTATTGAGACTCTTTCTATAATCTCTCTTCTCCAAAGCTTAGTCCGACCCGAGACGGAATAGCACAGTTAGAAATGTGGTCAACTGTTCGAATGGGAATGGGAACGGAGGTTCAAGCCCTCTTTCTAGTGCCAAAATGTTAACAATATTTTTCCTCAACACCAGAGATAGGTCTAAGGAAGTGGACCTAAGGGAAAATGGGATTGTTCAGTTCCTACAAGCTTGAGTTAGTTCACCGTTTCCTAGGTCTCAAGGTCTTAAGTCCGAAGATTAGTTACTCTTCCCTCAAGGGGTGAGTATCATGCTTCTGCAACTTGAGGACCAATAGTTACCTTGGGATAGGGGTTTCCTAAGCAGTGAGGATGCTAAACAGCTTGAAGAAGGGTCGCCTAGGCTTGCTACAAGGTAGGAAGCTCACGGCAGGGTAATCGGTGTTATAAGACTTGATGAAAGGTTGGTGCGGAAAGACTTATATTATGAAAAAGCGTCAGGTTGCTGAGACACTACACCAAACCAGCCAATTTGACACACCAGGATTTAGAGATTTGATCTGGCTTAAAGCCGTATCAATTTTGATAGGGCTCATAGCTGTATCAAATTTCATTTGCTACAGCTTACCAATCCGCGTCTTCCCAATCTCGTAAATCTGACAGTAGATCATGACAGCTTCGAATTGTTTCCTTTTGGTACATATTCAACCCGTATCAAATCGGCCCCATCTATTTTCCTCCGTTAAATTTTCGTTTCTCATCGATTGGCCGCTTCTTTTCTAATTATTCTCAATTCTATCTCCTTTCCCATCTCCCCCTTCTCGTGAAAACCCTAGAAATCCAAATTTGAACATGATTCTCGTGAAAACCAGGGAGAAATCCAAACTTGAACATGATTATGTCTTGTCGTGAAAAACCTATAGGAATCCAAACTCGATTCTGACGCCTTTTCCACACCCCAATTGCATAAAGAGAATTCGCTTTGAAACTGACAGTGTGGCAAAAGGGTTGCTGAAAGCTGTAAAGGTATTCGAATTCTTTTTATTTACTTATTTTCTAAATAGGAAATACTTGCTTGGGCTAGATTATCATCCAGCTTAGGTTATATCCCATACCAATTCAATTTATGATTTCGACGTTGTAAAGTATGTACACCACTTGTATACAAAGAAGTTGTAAATTTCAATTCTGAAAGATTGACATCGATTATTTATATTTGTTCAACTAATGGTTCAAAACTTAGAGATGATTTGCAACCGTTTAGCGTGGGGTAAAATCATTTAAGATTCACATGGTAAATCAGTATCGTAACACGTCATGAAATCATTGCAGTTACCAAGAAAATTAATAATCTAATTAGCATTTTACATACTCCATTGTTTTAGCAGTTTTGTGTATCTCTGTGAACTTGTGAATGATTTTAAGAGTATGGGTGGTTTCAATGTAGAAAGACCACCACCTGCCCACTGTTCGTCATAATTGTATGGAGATACCCAAATTTAATAAGTGTAAAGGCTACAAGAAAGTTATTATACTTGATATTATCTTTATTAGTTTAGTTGTGAAGTCATGAAAGATTACATACTTGATTATTTTTGAAAGCAGCTCTAAGTTGTGGTGGATCATCAAGATCAAGCAAACTGGCAGCTATGGCTGAAGGAACTATTCTATATCCAAACGGATTTCCCTCCTTCTACTTATGCTGATAGTTAATAATATGAAACTTCGAAGGATTGTGTAATGTAAGTTTAATTTGAGCTTCTTTCTCAGTCTTTGAAATTAGCTTCATAATTTTCATCTCTTTCTTGGGGATTTGATTTTTGTAGTTTTTTTCTTTATCCATTGAACTTTAGCAAATGAATTGTTGCTTGGCCCATCGATATCCATGTACAAGTAAAATGTGATAAAATGGTCATGCACTACTCCAATGAGGCTTTCATCAATTAGTGTTCTGTATATGTCTTCTAGCTTGGGAATTTGACTTGTATTTTTATAACTGTGCCTTTGACCATTAACATATCAAATTAGCATATCTGAGTTTTTAACCAATCGTGAGACCATATTATTAGTACTCTGAGACAATATTCAGTTTATGGATATTTTTATATATAACAATACATGATTAAATTTCAAAAATAAATTAGTTACTTTTGTTTAACTTACCTGTGATTAATTCTTTCCATCCATAAAATCATATCTTCTTTATCTACTTGCTTGAATCATGCTTGCTAAATTTTATTTCATTTTTATTTTTACCATGTTTAGTTACTAAATGAATGACAAGATGAGAAATCATGTTGATGATGCCAAAATTTGAAGTAGAACATTCAATCATGTTGATGATGCCAGAATGGTCAGAGACTGAATTGCATTTGTTTATTTGGTCGCCAATGCAAGCCTCGATAGTTGGTAAATGTTACAAAAATATCATATTGTTCTTTTTAAGTATTTCTCTATATTTTTAATAAAAGTTACAATCAAATATGGGTTTTTCTTTAGTACAGTTCTTTATAATTGTTATAATAATGTGTGGTTTAAGAATATTAATATTGGGGCGTCTTCAATCTAATTGTTTGATGTGTTGATTCATGAACAACAATTTATCACTTTAGCACTGGCAAATTACATCATTAAATCGTATTATCTAGAAAATCATGTAACTAATCCAATAATTCTTAAATTAATTTAAACCGTATTAGCAGTTATCACTTTAGCACTAGAAAATGAGCAGTTTATTTCCTGACTGCTCCATTCCTGACTACTCCATTGCTTTAAAAACAATTAATATGCCTACTTTCAGTCAACAGTCCAGGGTTCTACATCAAGTTACAAATGTGCAAAACAAATGGCCTAATAAAGCTGCACTTGAGTTAGCCTCTGATTCTTATAGGGTGGTTGCGGATTTGGCTTCTCCAGTCAATGCTTATGCGGATGTTGACATGGTTAATTCTCATACATGCTTCTTTAGATAATGCTCCAGCACACAGTCCTCAATATGAGAACACAGTTGAAACGTAAGATGCTTCACAGGAGGTAGGCGATCGCTTGTCACGGGTGGTGCCATCCGGGAATGCAGTCGGTGCATCTACCTAATTGGGTATATTTCAGATTTCTTGCATCGCTATTAGTTTAGGGGTTCAGTTTCTTCTTTACGTGCATTGCATATTCTATTTTCCTGAAGTCTCCTTTTCTTTTTCTTTTTTCCTTTCACTTTTTTTTATTTATAACAGTGAGTATACTGAGTATGCTAATAATGATTGATTGCTGATAAAACTAGCTCTTCTTGATTGAAGGACCTTCCCCGTTCTCAAAAAATATTTACTGACAATGAAATAGTAATCTCATTGATTTTTTACTGCAAATCTCATTGATTTTTTATTTGGTATAGATAAGATGTCGAAATCAAGTATCAATGCGGAAAAATGAGACTTGAAGCTTCCTATACTGTAAGTTATGATTTAACAAATATTTCATTTGGTGATATTTTATGGCTTTAGAAGAGTGGGAGAGTAAAAATATTAAATATTGAAACATACGCTACAGCAAACTAATCACTTTTTCATGATTTCATGAGGGGTCGAAATTGAGTTTCCAAGCTCAATACGAAACTGAGTTTTCAAACTCAGTTAAATTGAGCTTCCAAACTCAGTTAAACTGAGTTTAACTCAGTTCGATACTTAGTTTATAAACTCGGTTTCGAACTGTAAACTCAATTCTAACTGAGTTACACTGAGTTTCGAATCGAGTTTATAAATTCAGTTTTTGAACTGATTCCAGTTCGAAATTGATTTTATAAACTTGGTTGGAAACTGAGTTTAACTTAGTTGGAATTGAGTTTACAATTTGAAACCGGGTTTATAAACTCAGTTTTGAACTGAGTTAAACTCAATACCGAACTGATTTTATGAACTTAGTATCAGACTGTGTTAATAACTCAGTCTTATATTTATGCAAACATCAAATCTGTTCTTTGAAATGCAAAATTCTGAATTTTGTATTTCAAAGAACAGATTTGATGTTTGCATAAATATAAGATTGAATTTTGTATTTCAAAGAACAGTTCGGTACTGAGTTCAACTGTTTGAAAATGAGTTATTAACACAGTCTGATGCTAAGTTTATAAAATCAGTTCGGTACAGAATTTAACTCAGTTCAAAACTAAGTTTATAAACTTGGTTTCGAATTGTAAACTCAGTTCCTACTGAGTTAAACTCAGTTCTTACTGAGTTAAACTCAGTTTCCAACTCATATATATATATATATATATATATTGAAAAAAAAACATTGAAGTTTATATGATATCAATAACAACCTAAACCGTTCAAACTTGAATTTTCTTGATCTGCATTGTGAAAGAAGATGGTACCTTGATAGGGGGAATAAATCGAGGAGGAGTCATGTACTACAACAATATCATCAACGAGCTATTAAAAAATGGTGAGAATTAGAAAGTTTGCATATTGCATAACATGCATGTTTAATTTTACATCAAATTTACATGTGATTTACATTGTAGGTATAACGCCATTTATTACACTCTTCCATTAGGATGTCCCGCAAGCTTTGGAAGATAAATATGGCGGTTTCCTTGACAAAAAAATTGTGTAAGAATTTAATTCACATCGAGCACAATTTTCTTTATTTACAACTGTTATACGGGTCTCCTTAAGAGTAATATGATAAATGAATGATAATCTGTTTTATAGAACATAAATTCAACAAAAAGGTAAATATAAAAAACTGTTAAAAATTTCGTGTCATAAGTCATAACACTTATTCGCACCTCGTAAACTTGTACCCCTCAACCGTAACTTAAGGTCATTGTAGTTGAATTAGTTAGTTAAGCAAGGTTGTCATGGTGTGCACTTCAGCATGCTTAGACAATAGAAACTCGGTTGCGGACTGAGGTATCATGCCTGAGTTTGCAAACTCAGTCCGGACTGAGTTTGCAAAATCAATCACAGACTGAGTACAAACTCAGGCGCAGACTGAGTACAAACTCAGTTTCAGAGTCGCGGACTGAGTGCAAACTCAGTTCCGGACTGAGTTTGCAAACTCAGTCGCGGACTGAGTGCAAACTCAGTCGTGGACTTAGTGCAAACTCAGTTGCGGACTGAGTGCAAACTCAGTTCCAGACTGAGTTTGCAAACTCAGTTCCAGACTGAGTTTGCAAACTCAGTCGCGGACTGAGTACGCAAACTCAGTCCCAGACTGAGTACGCAAACTCAGTCACGGACTGAGTACAAACTCACTTCCGGACTGAGTACGCAAACTCTCACCCGTGAATTATAAATATCACAAATATCCAAATTTGGCAGGAATGTTCCGGATTTTTAACAGCCAAAAGTAAATTAAAATTTGTGTACTCGTACTGCACATGAATATTCAGTCATATGGCATTGTTGTTACATTGAGCTATTTAAAGTTGTAGTATTATCATGAATAGTTATTATACTTCTTCTCAAGTTTTTTCCTCTGTAACTAAATATGCATTTAATGTAAATTTACTTATATAGGAAGGGGAGGGAAGAATATGGTGCATGATAGTGACAACGATGACGACGATGAAGATGAAGATGGCAAAGGGAAATCTAGGTGTTAAACAATCAGGTGTAATTATACATTTAAAAAGTGTTTGTGTGCTTATATCTTTAGAAAAGAGAGAACTGGATGTAATTGATCAGTAAAATAATCAAAGGCCACTAGTTCTTTTTTATCATAGCTAAACTATTATTGTATATACTTAATATATTGTTGAATAATATCGATCGAATACTCATTTCAATTGCTATTTCAAGTTTTTCACTTCGATAATGGTCCTTGATTTGTATCATGTTTCATTTGGTCTTGATCGTTTATGTGAGATTTTGTTCTGATGTAAATTCTGTGATATTTGTTGTATTCAAATTGTTTTAATTATGGAGATCTTACTGTAATTTTTTTAAAATTAGATACGGCTTAAAACCGTATCAATTTATGAAGTTGATAGTGCCATCATGTTTACTTGATACGGTTTTAAGCGTATCAATTTAGAAATATGATACGGCTTTAAGCCATATCAAATACATCAATTGATACGGTTTTAAGCCGTATCAAAATCATAAATTGATACGGCTTAAAACAATATCAAATTACCATTTTGATACGGTTTTAAGCCATATCAATTGATGATTTTGATACGGCTTAAAACCGTATCAAAGTAACAAAGACGCCATTTTTTGATATGACTTAAAACCGTATCAAATTGATTTTGATACGGCCATGAGCACTGCCAAATTGGCATTTCTGGTGTACTGAGAACCTAACGGTTTGTGTAAGGGAATTCTGGCAATCCAATAGCATAGCAGAATACATACAGAAATATATTCAAGAATAATATAGTATCCGTAAAAAATAAGAACACACAATTTATAGTGGTTCGGTTCGGATTGAACTTACGTCCACTTTGAAGGCTTTGATGATTTTATTCATGAAGGAGCATACATAGGAAATCCTCAAATTGATTTACAAATTAAGGTTTTCTCTCTGGGAAATGAGAGCAAGGTTGAGGAATCAAAAGTCCCCCAAAATGTGACCCTTGGGGTCTTATTTATACAGAATTCGGGGGCCCTTCTGCTGTTGGGCCATTGGGCTTGCAAAAGCCTCTGTTGGCCGCTTTTCTCCTTGGTCTCGAATGTTTAGCTTCTGACCGCCTTTGCGGTGCTGATTGTAGCTTCTGGAGTGAGTGTCTCGGTCAGTTGGAGCTTCTTTGAGATTGATATGAGCTTGTCGATGCAAATGGCTTTTGGAAGACGCTTGTGCTCCCGGTTATGGCTTCCGGGTGTAGTCTTCCAGTTTTCCCATGAATACTTAGAGCAGCTTGCCCTCGTGATGTATGTATATAGCTTCCGATGGAGCTTTCGGATGATGTCTAGCCTTTCGGAGGGTAACTTCATGTATTTTACCTATTTTTTAGTAGAACGATCTTACGGTGCTTGGATATTTCGGGGGCTAGTTCCGAATAGCCCTTAGGTGCTTTTGGTTTGGTGTCTTTAATGCCTTAATCTCCTGATGTATTGGTGCTAAGCAGGTTAACACCGACAACCCTTCCGTCATTTTGGGTTCTGATTAGCGGAGCTCTTCTCCCGCTCTTTCTTAACTTCTGACTTAGATGACTTTTCTTTACGGAACTACCCTCGAATAGACCCTGTCGGGTACCACCTGTCGGATAGACCCTGTAGGTATTATGTTTCCTTTGAGTTCTCTCTGGTGTTTGGCTTTTTTCTTTCGGAGGATTCTTCAGTGCTTGTGTTCATCCGATACCCCTCCACCATTAGTCTGTTTATGGGTCAATTTTGGTAGTAACACCCCTCTTATCATCGGCTCCCGGTATTATTTGGAATGCATCCGGGACCATTTCTCTGTATCTCATTAGGTGTCGGTGCTACCCTTTCAGTGTCTTTTTTGTTACCCTCAATCTTCTACTATTGGTGTTGGACCGATATCCTTGGCCCAAGTGTTGTTGCTCGTTCAACTTGAATCCTCCTTACTGTTGGTATTTGCTTTTTGGTTTGCTGCTGGGTCTTGGACTCTATTTCCAGCAGCTCCTTAGTTTTGCTCCTTTTCTTTATGATCCTAGTTTCACTGTATGAAACCCTCTTTTCTTTCCTCTTTGGAGCCTCTACTTCTTTATACTTGGCCAGTGCAAATTTTGGTGTTAACAACTAACTTTTGGCATGTTCCCCTGCTGTGTTGGTTGGATGCAGCATGAAGCCTCACTTTAGAACTTGGTGAATATCATTCTCTTATGTTATGTGTTTTGCTTTGTTTGACACTTGTAATCTTTTAATTATGTAACCAGCTTGTATGTGAATCTTGTCTGCTTTAGGCAGTGTTTCTTCCCTACGCAGAAGTATGCTTTTTTGTTGTAGCAAATATACATCGTGTATATCTCCTATAATCCTTGTATTTATTATTTTTATAATAAAAGTTTGTTAAGGATCACTTTAAAAACTGGTCGGCCCTATGCAAAAAAAATTACAAATCAATAATTAGTAAATACAGAATATGTAACTAAATAGTAAATTAATCAAAAATAATTGATTATTAATTATTAAACTACAGTAATTACTAAATAATTATTATTAAAATTATAGATTAACTAAACATATTGAATGTTTAGCTTTGATTATTACATAATAATTTATAAAATTTAATTATTAACCATCAATTATTTAATAGTATTAATGACTAATTATTTAATATTTGTACTTAATTATATTTATTAATTATTTTATGTAATTAATAAATATTTAATTTAATTTAATAGTTATTAATAATTAACCATAAAAAAGTATTAAATATAATTTTTCATTGATTATAAATACTAAATAATAATTATGAATGATTTATTATTAATAATTAATTATTACAAATTTCAAATTATGTTTTGTACAAGTTGACGTTTATAATTGTTATTTATAAATTTAAGTATTATTTGTTATTAACTACAAACTATCAATTATCAATTACTAGTTATCAATTATCAGTTATATTAAATTATAAATTATTTAATATTTAATATATATTATTATATACTCGTTTTTATCAGAAATTATTATTATTAATTATTGAATATTAATAAATAATAATTATTACAATGGGCATTTTATGATCGTTGTAAAATTGACATCAGTCAAAACTGGTATTTTGTGACCGTTGTAAAATTAAACCTATACAACGAGCGTTGCAAATTAAGCACCACTTAAAATGGGCAATTTGTGACTATTGTAAAATTGGCATCTATTACAATAGGCATTTTGTGAATGTTATAAAAAAAAATACCTATTACAATGAGCATGAGAGAACCGTTGTTATAGCATTCTATTACAACGAACATGTTAGACCAAATTATGGCTCTAACACCCAAATTGTCTAAAATTGCAGAGAGTAATAACTAGAAATGAAAGAAAATGCAACCAACACACCAAATTTATAGTGGTTCGGCGTTAATGAGCCTACGTCCACTTTATATATCTTTGATTATACATTGAATGCAAGTACAATCAATGATTTCTCTCAATCTCACTTTTACAATGATGATTCACTTAGTAATTTCGAGATAATACTAACTAGAAATAATGGAAAAACAGTAATGGTGTAAACAATACTTAGAATTGCCAAAAAGATCCTGAAAAATGCCAATATGGGGCTTTTTATAGGTGATATCTGCAGGTGGTTCGTGAAGATACATGGCACGGATCCCGAGGATCTCGGACTGGTTCGTAGCTTGATGAAGAAATAGTCAAAATGGCGGTTATGGACGGTTGTCACAAGATCCTTCATTCTTGGTTCGTGAATGACCAAGCCTTGGCCACCATTCTCTGGTCGTAGGGTCGGTTCATGACTCTGTATCACAAACGGGTCGTGGGTAGCTTCTCACGAGCGGGTCGAGGAACTGGGTCACGAGCGGGTCGTGACAGGGGGATCACGAGCGGGTGGAGTCAGCTGGGTCACGATCGGGTTATAGTGCTTCACGAACCAAGGTAAATTTGTCTTGAACTTTTGTATGTGAGTCTTTCTCCATTCACATATGGATATTTGCCTTCTTGGTGGCTTAGTCACAAAACTAGCCAACATTTTGCCCCCTCGAAGTATGTTTTATCAGGGATGGAACATGCTTCGAAATTGCCGAAGTACCTTTTCTTAGAAGGGTGTTGATCAACAGTTACATCTGCTAGTACGGTTACGATGTTTCGAATAGCCGTGTCCTTTGACGAGTATAAGTATTAGGCTAGGTTTCCAATTATTTCTCTGCTTATTGATTGACTTTGATCTCTTAAATTCCGGAACATATTGCGATTAATTCTTCAGGTGTGTCCTTAAACTTTTGTAAAAAATAGTGTTAAATAACTTCCTTGCTTCTGTAAGCAGGAACCTCTAGCTTTCCAATCTAGTAGTCGTGTCAAAGTCTGGGTCGCCAAGCTATGCCACGGTTCGTGCCCCTTGGGTGTGTATCACGAACAGGCAGTAGATCATACCGTTACGCGAGCAATCGGTGGGCTCATTGGTGCGCTCGTGGTCCACTGGGCCTAGTCGATCTGATAAGACAAAATAGGGGAGACCAAAATCCCCTGTAACAACCCGTATTTTTAACGAAAAATAAATAATTTATTTAGTTATTTAAATAATGATTTGGTAATTTAAAATGATGAAAATTAAATAATATTGAATATCTAACTAATATAAATAATAGAATAATATATTTAATTTTAAAAATAGTCGGAAATAGTGGAATGCACAATATTGTGTGAATTGGATCATTTATAATATATAATGTAGTATAGAGTTGAATTATATTAACGAATATATTATATTATATAATTCGTTCTAAGTCGGATTTCTGTAAAACAAGAAACATTCGGATCTGGTGAACTATATTTTTCTAATGAAGGTGAAAAATGGAGATTTCGCTTTATAAATTATAAGTTATATCCAAATCAATTTTTCAAATAGTCGCTATGAAATCGCTTATAGGCCATAACGGTTATTTAATTTTAATTAAATGCCGGTTTCTAATCTGGACAAATCCTTTTAGACGTAGTTATAATTTAATTTTTATAATTTTACTGTAATTTTTATTTTGAAAAATAAGCACTTTATATTTAGAGTATTTTACACCCTAAATCAGCATTTTGGGACATCACATAATAAATTAATTTGTCTGTTTTATATTATTTTTTAGGATCAGGGCACATTGTTCGATACGATTGAATTTTCAGTTTTGTCGTTAGCAGTTTGTTAGTGAACTAGATTTTTGATAAAGGGGTACACTAAATATTGAAGGTGGTTATACCACAAGTCCATAAGATAGAGTCTGAAAGTAAAGTAACTCGTGCTACCACCGCACACCATAAGACATATATTTTAACAACCATCGTAACACCAATTTTTGGGTCGTGTACTCTTGTTCGCTAGAATAAATTAGCACCGTTCATGCACCGTAAGAGACTAAATTAAATCAAATAAAATAAAAGGAAACTATACTACCTTAGCAACTAAGAAATTGTTTAGTTTTTCTTCTTTAAAAGACAACCTACCCTAAACTAAGTAATAAAATAAAAATAAATAAGCATTACTTGCCCCCAAAGTCATGCAGCTAGCCGTCCCTATTACTTAATGCAGAAGGAAACTCGCATGAATTTTCACATCACAAACTGGAACAAATTGTATCATGCTTCCTTAGTAACTAAGGAACTAAAATTTTATAAACAAACGCACTGCTCACCTCCATTTTCTTCTTCTGGAAATATATTAGTCATGAGTTTTAATGGCTATGCAAATCAAAAACAAATTAGATTCCCTATTAAAAATTCTGATATATGTATTTATTCAAACTACTGGACTCGTTCTCTTCAATATGTTGTGTGGTGTTCAACCAATATTTGGTTCGTTGGTTTTTTCTCTTAACGCAAACAGACATTCTGAAAGAAACTCTAAAGTAAATATACTAAGGATCCTTGAAGCCAGAGTTCAAGCTCGGTTAGGTTTCATATGGATTAAGTACCATTTCCTTCGCACAAAAATAAGGAGTGTGTGTGTTACATGTGAGGTGAGGATGGCTAACGAGTTGAACTTGTGAAGTGGAAAAATAGTAATGATTTTGTGTGGTTGCGGAAAAGAAGGGAGAGTCGTACGGTGTCGCATGGGGATGGTTGGCTAAAACTTGTGCGAACCGAAGAGGATGGGTATAAGCGGTTTTTGTTTGAAGAAATGAACTCGGAAGGTGATGAGAAAATGTTGTGAAGTGGATATGCAAGGGAAGGCAGGGGGAAATGGAGACATATTAATGGACGAACTCTAGCTATCAGGGTACAGGAGCTCGCGTTTAAAATGGGATGGAAACTGTTCGCTCCAGGCTTTAAAATAAAGAGGACCAACAGTTTGAAACTTCTTCTGTAGGAGTGCGAGTTCGAGTATGGCATGGAGGTCGGCAGGAAGTTGTAAGGAGGAGTTGAAGCGGTTGTGGAGAAATGAGCGTGGATTGGTGCGGTCATGGTTTACAGGAGTGACATCCTGTTTATGCTTTCAGGGAAGAAAGCGAATAAACGGGGCGGGTCCGATTACTTTAGTTGGCCGATGTTTGTAAAGGTTAAGCCCATTTTAAATAGATAAATTATCCTAGTTTTAATTTAAATTTTATTTAAATATTTGTATAAACTTGTAATAAAAATAACTTGCTCATATATTATCGGAATTCGACGAAACAAGATCCGTTGGGATCGTATGGATGGCGGCTACACAATGGAACTAATTCGGAGTGAATTGGAGCTCGTTACAATTTATTGCGAAATAAATTGCGTGATCTGAATCAACGACCGGTATTCGTTATTTAACGATTAACGACCAATGTGAGTAAATCTCACTACTCTGATCAATTTATATTTTTATAACATATTTTTAGATTTGATAAATGCTAGTTGATTGTTGTGTGTTGACCGTTTGGATGAACGGCTAATTAATTGGTTGAGAATATAGATAATGATATATAAATATATATCGTTAATCAAATATTGATTCTGTTTATCGGAATATTTGATATTTGAAATAGAATTGATGTAAATTATATAGTTTAACATCTGTGGACGCAGGGAAACAGGTTGGAGGGATCCAACTGGGTTCCTCAATATTTAAAATACTGTTTTTATATATATTGTGATATATGATGTGATATATAATCTATGATTGATTATGATGAAACTGGTTTTGTTATTTGGTATTTTAAATACCATAAGAAATATTGGAATGTAAAAAGGGAATTTTCAAAGTGTATATTAAAAATAAAATATTTATATAAAATCAATGGATTTTATAAAAAGGAATTATTTGGAAAAATAAATAAGAACATCTGTATAAGATTATTAACAGTTATATGAATGTTTTAAAAGTTCGTTTTTGGTATAAATACTGAAAGAAGGTAATAAGAGGTAAATAAGTGAGTATATGGAGTAAATATAATTATAAATGGAATATTTATTTGGAAAATAAATATAATTATAAAAGGAATATTTATTTGGAAAGTAAATAGAATTATAAAAGGAAATATTCGGAAAATGAATAGAATTTTATAAAAAGAGAATTTTACATTAGGAAGGTTTAGACCCCTGCTTCGCACACGGGTGTAACATGATATAGATTTAAAGTAAATATTTAATAGAAAACTGTTTTAACAAATAAATTAAGGAGAATACTTTATAAATGATGTTTATAAATTAAGGAAATATTTTTCATTTGATAAATTGAATATATAAATTTGAATTTATATAGAGAAGTAAAAATCGGTTTTAACACCGATAATTGAATGGAATGTGAACGTAGTAGTTATAAAGGAAATTTGCGATGAGATTTTAAATGTTGGAAATGAAATAAGATTTGTATGAATAATTCTGCAATTAAAAATATAAATAGAATTTGGGTTTGAGATATTGTTTTTAAATATGAAATCAAACTGTTTTGATTATATAAAGAAGTTTTATTCACATTCTATGTGAAAAATTAGGTTAAAGTAAATATTTTGCAAATAAAATATTATAAAGGAATTTGGGGTTTGAATTAGGAATTTAAATGGAATTACTAAAATTAGAAACTGACTGAAAATTAGTTGAGTTGAATGGCTTTCACGGTATCCATCTGATGTTGGTTTCGGCCTTCGGGGTTTATACTTGGGAAGTTGTTCTCTTACTAGTTTACAGTTAGAGACTGATAGAGGTGGAAAGATATTGATGCGTGAATCAGAAATGGAAATGTTTTCCAAAGTTAATAACGTATATTTTGTTCTTTTTAAGGAATTTATGAATATATGGAAACGATAAATGGGAAATTGGGAAATGAAATGATAATTGATTTGTAAGATTTCCATTTGGGAATACGAACGTTGTTTGTACACATGTTTTCCTTTGATAGTTAAATAACCGACTATCAAAGTTTTGACCATTTCAGTTGTCAATACGGAGAGACCGGGATCACATTTATTATCTGAAAACGACTCCGTATGGGCATTACCGTTTCGACTCAAATATATCGAAGACAATTAAAGACAAAATTTATGCAAGGTTTATTCTGGCGATCCTAGGTAGAAATTGCCTAAGATGGATTTATAGAATAATTCCTTCGGGTTGTCCAGTCCTAGGGCAACTTGAATGGATGAATGTCTGACAGAGTATATCTGGTAGATCGCGTAAGTTGATCGTTTCAAACGTATTTGCGTTGGTGGCGGAGGAATTCGTTTCTCTTAGCTTATACCCGTGGTATTTTTGGGGAAATCGATTTGCGATTTGATGGGTATAACGATGTGGCATTCAAAGTAAATGAAGAAGTGATCTGTTAAAAGATATATTATGACCTCAAGCCTCATCAACTGGGAAATGACAGAAATCAGGCAGGCAGCATGGCTAAGTGGGTCGCACCCAATTAGGGTATATTGTCACCATCTAGAGAATATTCATATTTGTTACTTCTTTCAATTCTGTATCTCCCGGGAATGGTTATGTTGGTATACCAATCGTAAGGGGACAATATATTCGGAACATTCAAGCAAAATGAATGGCCGGTTATGTGTGGCTGGGTTACAAGATGTTCTTGTTGAACTCTAGTGTATCGCTTCTAGAGTACACTGATCGGAAGGTGGTCCCATACCTTGTCATGGTTGGGAATTCATAATCCAATAAGAGCCTGCGATTATTGATTGTATATTATATATGTAAAGCGTGAGATGAAAGCGTTCTACTATATTGCTATCTATTTGATTTAGACATTATTATAATATCAGAAGAGATTTGATGAAAAGAACGTTTTGGGTTATCGTAAGGTAAAAACCATCCGTATTTATGTGTGGATCGGTCTTACGATTATCATTGCTTTTGAAAAGGATTTGGAAAAGTTAAACCAAGTGTTTAGAGTTTACTCACACCAGTCATATGACTGACCCAGAGTTTATTTTGTTTTGTTTTCCCTAAACTCTTAGGTGCCCAATTTTGTATGGGCAGTCAAGTAGTCGGGAATTTACAGATAGTTGGAGACCTGGACCAGGAGGCTTCATGATTATATAGCTATTGTTATTTCCGCGGTGTTTTAAGTGTTATACTCTGATAATAGTATTGTATACTGATAATGTTTTATTCCAAAGTTATGTTATATAATATATTTTATTCGTTCCGTTGTGAGATTCGTGTTACTCTGATGTTGTTGTAGTTGTGTTCTTCTTCTTCTATTCAGATTTTCTATCTTATATATTCTCACCCTCTAACTTCTTTCTATTGACATTCCGGTATTTCCGATGCTTGAATAGTCGACATTGAGTTTATGTCGATAACCAAGGTCGCAAATCTCCCGGGTCATTACAACCCCTGTGTAAGCTATATAAGCCAGCCCCCTTCCCTTTCTCCTTTTTTCTTTCTACCTTTTCACTCTTGCCGCCGCAGCTTTATTCCTTCAGCTTAAAAGCCTAACTCGTCCTTTCCCCCAAAATTAGCAACGCCCCCTTAATCCGTTCTAAAAAGGTAATCAAAGCGATCTCGATTACAATTTATTTCCTCCTTTATTTTTCTTTAACTCCAAAGGGTTTTCCGTGGATTCTTGAGGCCGTCGCTAGCCAGTAGCAATGATGGCGGCGGAGTTTGCGGCGTTGAGGCCTGAAAGTGGAGGTGATGTATTAGGTTCGATTCAGATGAAGGGCGTGGATTTATAGGTAGGAGAAAGAGTTGATAAGGAGGAAGACGAGTCCCAACAGGTCGATTCGTGAATGGCGTGATGGTACAGTTCGTGATGACGTTGAGTTGGAGGAAGTGAGGCGAATGGAAGCGTGCTTCAGCACTTCGGTTCGTGGGCCATCTTGTTGAAGTGGATCGTGAAGGAGGATTTAGATCTCGGGTTGAATTGCAAATAGGAGCAAGGCATTGGTTCGGGTCGTGAAAGTGGGAGAAGCATCAGTTCGTGAGAAGGGTGGATCGGGTAGGGTCATGGAGGTAGCTCACAAGCCCCTCGTTCACGAGTCAGTGGGTCTCTCATTTTAACTCTCGACCCGAATCCAGACCACGATCCGGGGCTCCAGCCACGATCCATACTTACTTCACGAGCCGTCCCCTGGTCATGAACCAAATTCTCTTTCATGAGCCGACCTTTGATCACGAGCCGACACATAAGGCCTTAGCGAGCCAGTTTAACTAGCAAATCGACCTACATTTTGACTGAAATCTTATGCAACTCTAACACATCAACGAACAGTTAGGATAGAGCCTTCAAAATGAACCTTGTGAACTGAATGACCACACAAATTGGTAGCATACAACGATCAATTTTACATTCATCTGATTAAATTTATGCTTTTCTTTTCCAGTACCATACACACCCAAACACTTCAGCACTTGTACACACACGGGGTTCACGGGTAATTGTGTTCTAATCTCTCATGTTTAATCACCAACACAGCCATGTCTGATGGACGCTCAACAAGAATATTAGAGAAAAGTGCAGATCCAGAGTCATCAAATTATTATAATCCCGATGTACTCCCATCAGACCTAGATTTGAGTAATTCTAACTCCGAATACGAGACAGATCTTGATACAGAATCGATCTCTTTTGAGAGCACATCACTTGAGGAAGAGGATGATGATCGATCTCCTGACGAAATCGAGGGTGTTAAAGAAGTGGAGAAAGAAAAACTGAGTGACTCTATAGTCTCCAAACTAGATGATATAAAACTTAAGATGTTATGCCTAAGGCATGGGATTCCCTAGGTTGATGTGAAAACTCCATAGAAAGGAGATAGACCCCATTCCGGCCAGTAGGGGTACATGGCTATCAGCCGAGTCATGTGCTTGGTGGGCGCCATTCTCCATTTCCTTCAATTGTCGTCGATCTTCTGAGACGACTACGCATTGCTCCTATGCAGCTCCATCCCAATGCTTATGCAGCTTTGTACACATTGTATATCACATATGCAAAGATTTTAGAGACCGAGCTTACATTCAAAGATTTGAACTTCTATTACTATTTCAAGCATCGCTCCACGGGGACTCCGAACTTCATTTTCTTTGAATCGATCCCCTCCTGGTAGGTATTGTCGGACGAACATAGCAATTTAGGAGATGCTAAGTCTGACTGGTTTTACATAAAACATCAAGCTGGATGTGCGAGGAAATGACTGCAGTCGAGTAGGTCCCGAATCCTTCATTACATATTCCGTTATATGGTTGAAGTGTTAATATTTTCCTTTCTCTGTATAGCTCATGTAATAACCCGCACCTCCGTTCACGCAAGTTATTGTCCCCAACTTAGTCACCGTATAGGTGTAGGGTTTTGCTCCTCAAAAGGCCTCGATGTTAGTAAGAGCTGGACTCTACTATATAAGTACTCACTTCATACAGGCTTCCACGTGGGACTTAGGGGTGTTACATTCTCCCCTCCTACAGAGCCCAATGTCCCCGTTGGCTCACAAACACCTCACCCAAGCGTTGTGGTCCACACCGGAGCCATAATTCTGGCCGAGTATTGGCTCTGATACCACTATAACAACCCGCACCTCTGTTCACGCAAGATATTGTCCCCAACTTAGCCACCGTATAGGTGTGGGGTTTTGTTCCTCAAAAGATCTCGGCGTTAGTAAGAAATGAGCTCTACTATATAGGTACATCTCATAATTTCCAAAAGACAGAAGGTTCGGTATACGAAGATCGATTATCCCGTCTTTTAAAGAGCAATTCTGACTTTTGTAGAATCAGGAAGTGTATAACCGATGAGAATATTCACAAATATCATCTTTTGGACATACAACTTAGGCTTGTTGCGGGTGGCAAGCCTTACAAATACGTGCCACTACTCAGACAGTTGGGGAATCTAGTAGCATGCCCCCGGCCGAGGGAGAAGTGAACACAGAAGCCACGAAGACGACCGAGTTTCGTAAGAGTCCTTCATCGATGATTGATCAGGATAATGAGGATTTGAATGTATACAAAGGGGATGAAATCCGAGCCAACGAGCCAAAGAAGGTTTCAGTTTCCAAGGGGCAGTCTCCCCCAAGGACTCCACCACCAGTAGAGCCTACCACTCATGATGCATTAAAAGAGGAACAGATATTTGGGGAGTTAGGCAAGATCCCCCTGCCAGATAACATCTACACACCTGAAGACTTTAGAGGGGAACTATTCTTCCCTATCTCTGAGGAAGAAACCACTCCCACCAAAGAGAAAGATACCGTACAGACGAGCCTTGCTCTAGGCCCTGGTCCGTTAGGGGGGATTACACGAGATACACAAATCACATGCACCACTTGTCACAACACTCATGTACTATTTGTATTCACGGATCTCATACTTTTTTGTTATTCTTTGCAGGAAAAATGTCTCGTCGCTTCTCGTATTTTCATCGTGAACTTCGTGGTTGTACTCCCAGACTCAACCCCGTATCTGAACATGACCGCAGTGAAAATCGGGGAAGAGATTGCCAACGACACCGTGATTCCTATCAGCCTCATTCTACACAGTCTCGCTCTCCTTCGAAGCAAGACCCTGGGAAATACCATAGTCGTCAAGTGATACAGGAGGGAGGCAAGCAGCTTCCTAAAGATCTGACTCCCCCGAAGAGTATACCATCTCAGAGTAAATCTTCGAAGAAGCATCATGTATCCAAAGACAAAGACAAGGGTCCAAGCAAAAGTTCAGAAAAAGATAAGGCAGCTCTTGTCCCATCTGGTCAGCACCACTTGGACACTGCCACTGTACAGGAAGGGGTCCTTACTTCTGAAAATAAGGCTAAACTAGAGCGTTTGCGAAAGTAGTTCCCCGACATCTACTTTGAAAGGATGGTGTTTGTTCCAGATCTTGAACCGATTCCTGAGGACTGGGATGCTGAAGTTGTGGGCCAAGTTGGTCTGATGGCCAAACAATATAGGGTGATGAAGAAGCATGTAAAGAATCTTTCAGACGTTATCTGTCATCTGGAAATAGATGCTGCTAGGGCTAGGATGAAAATTGATCACGATGCGAAGGCCAGGAGCAAGGCAAAGAAAGAACTTGAGGATGCACAAGTTCAGCTCGCTCTAGCTCAGCGGAATGTTGAAAATTACAAAACTGAGTTAGAAAGCGCAAAGAAACGCTTCCATCTTGAACTTGATTCCAACAGCCAAGAGCGAGTGGCTCTAAAGATCACAAGATCGCTTTGTCGTGGAAAAGGCCACCTGAGAGAGAGAAATGGCAAGTTTAAAATACAAACTTGCTCATGCTGAGGAGAGAGTGGCCCTTGCCAAAGGCAATGCTAATGTAGCTCTCGAGTCCACCTCCACTGCTACTACTAAACTTGCTGCGGCTGAGAAGGAGATAGAGTAATTTGATGAACTGCTAGTGGACTTCTTTGCTCAAGTCATTCAGACTCGAGATATCTCTTAGATCAGTAACTATCCCACCACCATGGTAAATGTATGGGAGGAGATTGTCGAGAGTGGGAGGCAACGCTTGAAGGTTGAGGAAATCGATGAGGACCAACTCATGCAGACTTTTCTCAGAGGTGGAGAGCCTGAGGCTTTAGCAGAGGGTAGGCGTCAAATCCAGGAGGCCATGGAGAAAGAAAGGCTTGAGCTCAAGGGTAAGAACAAAATTGACGAGGGTTCAAGCTCAGCACCAGAGCCCAAGACTTCTGAGGTTGAGGAGTATAATCCGGACGATCCCTTAATCTCCGAGTTCCCAGTTCCCCCAACAGTTGGGGTTTCTACTACGGCTTCGGGTGAGTAGACAGCCGAAGGTATCTCCATATTCTCTCCACAATTTGTCAAAGCTATTGTAACTTGTCGTCGCATTGTTGAGAAAACAACTGAGAAGACCACATTATCTCCCAAACTAATAACAGTTGCTTCTCATATTATAGGTGTCAATCCGTCAGAGAAGGATGCATCAAGACAAGAAGAGGTTGAGAAAAGTCAGTGTACCCCCTAGTGCTGAAGTTTATGCGGTCCCAAGGCAAACCGAGGGCACAACAACCGAAAAGGCCATTGTGGTATCAAGCACCGATGTTCCCAAGGATGCGAAAATCATTGAAGCTTTACAGGATACCGACGGTGGTAATGGAGACGAAGAAGAGGAGGTCACCATCACGGGAGAGACAAAGGATGAAGACAGCATGACTTTGGCCGACTTGAAGGCCTAGAAGGATGAACAGCTGGCCTTAAAAATAGAGGAGCAAGAGCCTCTAAATTTGCCACCTATCTCTGTAGCTGATCCCAAATCAGGGTTGATTATAAAGTTGTCTACTAAGTCGATAACTACATAGCTCGCATCCCGATACTCTGACCTTCCACAGGATACTCCTTCGGATAAGAAGAAGAGGAAAACGCAGGATAAATCTGATGTCGACAAGGAGGAGCCAGAGAAGCAAAAGAAGGAGAATAGGCCAAGGTCATCTCCAAAGCCCAAGTATAGTTAGTTTGCTTACGTGTTTTCTCTTTTTAGTTGTTTCACTGGCCTTATGATGTGGTCGCGAGTATGGCCCCCGCATTTTGTCTAGCCTTATCTTGTAAATCTGCACTTAGTAAATGAAAATTTGTTTCTTTTGCCTCATTGTGTACCTGTGAATACCTCACAATTAGTCACTCATATATATATTTGAATCGAAAGTAAGTCATGAATGAAAGCGTATCATAAGTTTTTCATTGTAAGCACAACATAAAAACTTCTGTAATGCGTTGTTGTGTGTCAAGTAGTATGTGTATATATGCCCCCAATCAATCGTTGACGTGGTGCTTGGCCAGGGTTCGTTGAGGATTGATATTGCATAGCCCTCCACGTTCGGACATGGAGGGTTCGAGCTCATCTTTCAGTCTTACCCCCGATACTTCAGCGGGGTAGGAGACCTTTAATGGCATTTAATCAATGTGCCTTTATATTGTCTTGCCATATGCCCAGGATAGAGTTCGAACTCAGCTTTCAATTTGTCCCCCGTTCCTTCAGCGAGGTAGGAGTTCTTTCGTGACGCTCAGTCTCTGGCGCCTTTATACTCTCCCGTCGAATTCCAAGGGTAGAGTGCAGTCGAGACGGTCTTTATAATCATGGTGCACCTTCACGCCTCATGGACAATTTATCTCCTTGTCCTATGTACTCTTTATCAGGTCATGAGAAGTAGAGCTTCGGTAGTTGCGTCGTTTACTTTACTGCACCCTCGATGCTCTGCATATAGAAATTATAACAGTTCATGTAAGTTAAGGATGAAAGAGTAAATAAGAAATGGTGCAGCAAAGGTAAATGACACACGGTATTTTATAGTGGTTCGGTCGAATCATGACCTACGTCCACTTTATAATCTTTTGCTTATATAACCGGACTATTCTAGACAAGTCGTGCCTTTTTACATGGTCCTAAAAACAAAAGAATAAAAATGATAGTTTCATGTCAAGTAGTGCGGCAAATGCTGGGCATTCCACACTTTGGGGATTTTGTTTCCATCCACAGTCGCTAGCTTGAAAGATCCATTATCAAGCCTCCGTAGGATGGTATAGGGTCCTTCCCATTTTGGGCCCAAATTTACTAGGGGTGGAAAGACACGCTTCAGAACCAAGTCTCCCTGTTCAAAAGTTCGCGCTCGGACCCTTCTGTTGTAATACCGAGCGACCTGCTGTTTGTGCCTCAAGGCACAGAGATCTGCTTCATCCCATTTTTCTTCAACAATATCCAGGGATTCGAGGAGTAACTCCTTATTGGTCATCGGGTCGTAGTAGGTGACCCTGTGGGACGGTACTTCTAATTTGACCGAGATGACTGCCTTAGATCCAAAAGACAAGAAGAAAGGCATGTGCCCCGTAGCTGACTTGAAAGTTGTTCGGTAGGCCCACAATGCCAAGGGTAACTCATCGACCCACATGGATTTGGCCCTCTTCAACCACTTCTTCAGAATGAACTTGATTACTTTGTTTTCCTCTTCTACCTGTCTATTTGATTGTGGATGTGCCACAGCTGTGAATCTCTTCTCGATATGATGTCTCTGGCAAAAATCCCGAAACTCGGTGCTGTCAAATTGGGTCCCATTATCTGTTATGATGACTTTCGGGATTCCAAATCGACAAATAATGTTTCTGACGACGAAGTTTATCACTCGCTTGGTTATGACCGTGGTTAACGGTTCTGCCTTGACCCACTTAGTAAAGTAATCCACGACTACAATGGAAAATTTCGCTCCGCCCTTTGCTATGGGGAGGCTTCCAATAATATCAATTCCCCACACAGTGAAGGGCCACGGACTCATCATCATCTTCAACTAGCTAGGAGGTTCCCTTGGAATTTTCGAAAACTTCTGGCATGCATCGTAACGTCGTTCATACTTACGGCATCTTTATTCACAATGGGCCAGAAATAGCCATATCGCAGTATCTTCTTTGCCAGTGTTTGTCCTCCAGTGTGGTCGCCACACTCACCTTCGTGAACTTCTCTCAACACTCTTTCTATGTCGTCATGGGCTATACATCGGAGGAGCGACATTAAGAACCCTTGTCGGTATAAAACTTCGCCTTGCATAACATATCTAGAGGCTTTGCGAATGACAACACGCCTTTCGCTCTTTTTGGTGGGAAGTGTCCCATTTATCAGGAAGTTCTTAAGGGTGTCATCCATGATTCCCTTTCCGGCTCAGTCTCCAGTACAGGATCAACTTCCATTCGATCGATGCTTGGAGACTACAGTACCTCTATCAGGACCATCTCTGTGTCCTCAGGGTTATCAGAACTAGCCATATTGGCCAACTTATCTGATCTCTGATTCTCTGATCGAGGGATATGTTATTTTGTAGTGTTCGAAGCCATTCAACAATTTTCTCACTTCCTTCAAATATGATACGAGCCTTGTCCCTCTGGCTTGAAACTCTTCATTGACCTAGTTCATAACTATCATGGAATCGCAAAAGATATCCAGTTTCTCTATTCCCAACTCCTTTGCAAGTCTGAGCCCGGCAATCAGGGATTCGTACTCCAAGTCATTGTTCATAGCGTGGAACTCTAATCTCAAAGCGTAGTATATCAATCGTTTTTCAGGGGTTACAAGCACAACTCTAGCACTAGACCATCTGTCATTCCTGGCTCCATCAGTATACATCATCCAAGAGTTGGGGTCAATTAGTAGTTTTGGGGTATCCGCTTCTTCACTCACTACATCATCCTATGGAATAGTAAATTCTGCTATAAAATCTGCCAACACTTGCCCCCTTATTGATCTTTGGGGCTGAAAGTTCAGATCAAATTGACTTAAGTCAATATTCTATTTGAGCAGCCTTTCTGACACCTCTGGTCTCTGCAACACTTGTCGGAGCAGATGGTTAGTGTATACAGTGATGGGATGAGCCTGAAAATAATGGTGAAGCTTTCTAGATGCGATCAGCAGACTATATGCGAGCTTTTCTATCTTTGGGTAGTTCTGTTTTGTTGCCGCTAGCTTCTTACTTACGTAGTACATAAGCCTCTGGAATTTATCTTCTTCTCTTACCAAGGCTGAGCTTATTGCGTAGGACAACACTGGCAAGTACACTAACAAGTCCTCGTGAACTACCGGCTTAGACAATATCGGGGGTTTTTCTAGATGATTCAGAAGGTTCTGAAATGCTTCTACACAATCAGGGGTCTATTTGAAAGTGCGCTTCCCTCGCTTTATCAAATCAAAAAATTGAATGCACTTATCTATAGCTTTAGAGATAAACCTACTTAATGAGGCTACTTTCCCAACAAGGCTTTGCACATCTCTGATTTGTCTTGGTTCTCGAATATTTCTGATTGCTGCGATCTGATCTGGGTTGATTTCAATTCCACGCGAACTAACGATAAAGCCTAAGAATTTTCCAGAGGCAACTCCAAACGGACACTTCAAGGGGTTAAGCTTCATCCCGTATCGCCTAAGGATGTCAAAGATTTCTACTAGGTCGACAGTATGGTTGAACAATTGTCTGGACTTCATAAGCATGTCATCCACATACACTTCCATCGTCTTCCCAATCTGACTGTAGAACATCCGGTTTACTAGTCGTTGATATGTAGCCCCAGCGTTCTTTAAGGCGAAAGGAATCACTACATAGCAGTACAATCCCAAATCCGTGATGAAGCTGGTAAGCTCCTGGTCCAGAACATGCACAGGAATTTGGTTATATCCGGAATATGCATCCATGAAGGAGAGGAGTTTGTGACCCATCGTCGAATCCACCAATTGATCGATTCTAGGAAGTGGAAAACTGTCTTTCGGACAAGCCTTGTTCAAATCTGAAAAATCGATACAGGTGCGCCATTTTCCGTTGGCCTTCTTTACCAAAACCGGATTTGAAATCCATTCTGGGTAAGTTGAATCTCTAATGAATCCATTGCTCCTCAACTTCTTCTTTTAAGGCAGGTGACCTCTCCGGGCCAAACATTCGCATTTTCTGCTTAACATGTGGGCGCTTCGGGATGATGCTCAATGAGTAGCCCATAATTGATGGGGATATCCCACACATATCAGCATGGGTCCATGCAAACACGTCCAGGTTGGCCTTCAGGAAATCGGTCAATTCTTTTCCACGAAGAGGGTCTAAATGGGATCCGATCTTCAAAACCTTCACTGGGTCATCATCATCGATCGGAATATCCTCAGTCATCTCGTTAGGAATCACCATTCTGCCCCTGGGTTCCTCGTCTTCTCTGGGATCTATATCCTTGGGCAGTTCTCTGGGCGGCTCCTTTGGGGCCGTCTTTAATTGCTATGTTGAATCCTCCTTTGTGGGTGAAGGAGTGCCCTTTGGTTCTATGTTTAATCCTTTGAGCAACAATTTCAACTCTACTATAGAGCAGGGTCGTCCAGCGACTTGGTCACCTCTGACTACTCCCACTCCTGCATCCATTGGGAACTTTAACAATAGGCACCAGGGTGCAACACAAGCCCTGAATTCAGCTAGGGTCGGTCGGCCCAAAAAGGCATTATAAGGCAATTCGATATCCAACACCACAAACGGAAGAATTCTCACTCTTCGACAATCTCCTTCTCCTAAAGTTACTGACAATTCCACATATCCGATCAGGGATGTTGAGGCTCTATTGAAGCCACGTATCCATCCATCATAGGGCTTCAAATCTTTCGCTTCAAGCTTCATCTGATCAAATGCTTTCTTAAACAAAATGTTTGCTGAACTTCCATTGTCCACCAACACCTTGTGGACCAAAGCAGGACCGATAGTTGTCGTGATCACTAAAGGGTCCTCGGTGGGGGAATGAACTCCAACACTATCTCTATCATGAAAGATGACATCGTCGGACATTGTTTTGTGTTGCTTTACCAGGGCTGTAATTTCAGGATTACTATACTGCTCTACTTTGAGGTGTTTGGCTGCATTTACATATTGGTCCATTTCCCTAAAGTTGTGTCCAACAGGATGAGTTCCTCCTATTATAGTGTTGATGGCAATGTTCTTTCCTTTCTGCTGAGCAGTAGGCCTAGCCGCAAGTTGGTTTTGATTCGGGGCCTGCCCAGCTTGTCCCCTGTCTCTCGAAGCAACCTTATATTCATCCAACTTTCCTCCATGAAGTAGCTTCTCGATGACGTCTCTCAAATGACGGCATTCATTGGTGAAGTGACCATGGGTCTGATGGAAAAGGCAGAACTTTCCTATCTCACGTTCTTTCTCCGTTGAATCCCTCGGTGGAGGTCTCTTATACTGAAGGACGTTGTAGGTAAGCAGGAAAATATTTTCTAATGTATCATCCAATGGTGTGAAGTTTTCAAAAGCCTTGAATCAAGGCCTCTTCTGAGAACCGTTTTCCTGATTCTTCTTCTGACCGTTATTCCCAGATTGGCGGCCAATGCCCTGATTCTTATTTCCAATGTTCACCTCCACCGTTCCTGAACTGTCATAAGATTGTTTTATGGCCACGTTACTCTGTATATCTTCTTTTTCGGTGACCTTTCTCTTTCGATTGGCATATATCTCTTCCTGACGTAGTCAGATGCTAGCTTTTTCATAGAATATTTCTCTAGTCAACGGCGGCTTGCCGGCTAAATATGTTCCAAACTTAGTATCTTTGTCCACTCCATCAATAAAGGCCATCAAGACAGTCTCTTCGCGAGGGTCTCTAACCTCTTTGACTGCTAAGTTAAAATGATCTAAGTAGGACCTCAAAGTTTCATCAAGGCGTTGTTTAATGAGAGATAATTCAATGACGTTTTTAGACCTCTGAGCATGAAGCCGGAATTGGTTTACGAATTGGTCACTCAATTCCCTAAAACTGTAGATAGATCGTGCTGGCAAGCGGGTAAACCACATTAATGCCACATCCTCCAGGAATATCGGGAATGCTTTACATTTTACTGTGTCGGGAGCAACGGCGGCGTTCACGTACCATGAATACCTCATTAGATGCTGAACTGGATCCGTCCTACCCGAATAGTGGTTCATAGTTGGCATGTTGAATTTCCTCGGGAATCGGACATCTAATATGTCATCAGTATAGGACGTATGACTGCGTTCTATACCCGAATCCTCGTTTCTCTGTCCACGGCTATTTGCCATGATTTGCCTAACCATTGCTTCAACATCAGCATTGGTCAACGTAGATTTAGGATCAGCACTCCTTCCCCTACGGGGCCCTCTAATGTCTCTTCAATGTACTGTTGCAAAGTCTGGGGCTTGAGTGGGACTTCCTTGTCCCCTGTTGCCACGATCAATCACGCGGCGAGGGGGTGGTAATGGTTGATTCTGAACAGGGTCAACTATGCCTCTATTCCTAGGTAACGGAGCGGGATCATTTAAGTTATGATTATCAGGTCCCAGATTGAGGGTCGCTTCTTCTCGAGAAGGAAGTGATCCAAATCGAAGTTGTTCCACATTTTCATCCCTTTCCAGCGGTAGTCGTGGAGATCTTGGAGGCTTCTCCGATGAGGACGAGTGCTCTGGAGTAGGAGGATAAGCCGGCGGAGGTGTCCTCTGCCTTTGGAGGTCATCAGTTCGCCTGTCCAATGCAGTAATATTTTGTCATAACAAGGAACTCTCTTGCCTTTGGGCTGCCAACTCATCATTCGTCCTATCCAACATATCGAGCACATGAGTGAGTTCTCCTTCAGTTACCGGAGCAGAGACATGTAACTAATCATCAGCGTTAGCTCTTGGACGAAGATTACTGGAGCCAAGTCAAGCAGAAGCACCAGCACGAGCAGGACAAGCCATAATTTCCTTTCCGGGTCGAGTCGTGGTCTTATGGTGAGGGCGGTTCGTGATCCCCTCTTCAGGTTCCTGGCTCATGGTTTCCTCCTGAAGTCGGCTCGTGGTGGCATTGGTGGGGCGGCTCGTGGCACCCGGTACAGGGCGGCTCGTGATGACATCCTGTGAACGGGTCGTGACCCCTTCCACGGGTCGGATCGTCCCCTGCGAGCCACGAGCTGGGAACTCCTCTTCAGCCTGCTCGTGAACACTTTCCTCGTTAGCTTCGTTTGCAGCTTCGTTTGTTTATGAAGCTCGTAAATTCTTGGTCTTCTTTCTAGCCATAATGTCTTGACTTTGCTAAAATCTTCAAAAACCAAAACAGTGGAAATTCGAATTACTTTCTTCGGACTTGAATATCCAAATAGTAGAGCAATAATACGATATGCTGAGATTTCGGTTCTCAGTGAAAGCACCAAAATGTTTGACCACATTATGGCTCTAACACCCAAATTATCTAGAATTGCAAAGAATAATGACTAGAAATGAAAGAAAATGCAACCACACACCAAATTTATAGTGGTTCGGTGTTAACAAGCCTACGTCCACTTTATATGTCTTTGATTATACGTTAAATGCAAGTACAGTCAATGATTTCTCTCAATCTCACTTTTACAATGATGATTCACTCAGTAATTTCGAGATAATACTGACTAGAAATAATGGAAAAACAGTAATGGTGGAAACAATACTTAGAATTGCCAAAAATTTCCTGAAAAATGCCCAGTATGGGGCTATTTATAGGTGATATATGCAGGTGGTTCGTGAAGACACGTAGCATGGATCCCGAGGGACTGGTTCGTGGCTTGATGGAGAAAGTCAAAATGGCGGTTATGGACAGGTGTCGCAAGATCCTACATTCTCGGTTCGTGAATGACCAAGTCTTGGCCACCATTCTCTGGTTACTGGGTCGGTTCGTGACTCTATATCATGAACAGGTCATAGGTAGCTTCTCACGAGCGAGTCGAGGAACTGGGTCAGGAGCGGGTCGTGACAGGTGGATCACAAGCGGGTGGAGTCAGCTGGGTTATGATCGGGTTATAGTGCTTCACGAACCAAGGTAAATCTGTCTAGAACCTGTGTATATGAGTCTTTCTCCATTCACATATGGATATTTGCCTTCTTGGTGGCTTAGTCACAAAACTGGCCAACATACCAGCTCATGTCCATTGTAAAAAGGGCATTGTATAGGACATCTATTACAACAGTCCAGATATGACCACTGTTATAGCATTCTATTATAACAAGCAGCCATTGCCCATTGTAAAAAGGAAGTTATAATAGGATATTTTGGTTATAGCAGATAAATAATTGGTTTTGGGTACATCCTCCATTTTGATACTATCAGTACGAAACCAGCATGCACTCACAACTTGTTATAAAGCAGATGCTACTCCATATATTTACTTCTACGTATTACTTCATTAGAAGAACATTATGCATGTGCATCGTGCTATATAATGAGTTAGTAGAAGCTAGACATCAGTTGAATGTGAGGCTACGTAACAACATTGTTAGCTTTATTATTGGTTAGTATCAAGTCTAAGACCTAAATGAATGGGATCCACAGTATAATAATATATGATATCGCTAACACAAATCATAGAAATGCATGAAAAGTAAAGAATACCACAGAATTATAGGGGTTTAGCAATATGCCTATGTCCACTTCTTATTATCTATTTTTTAATGTTTGATTATAGATGAAATTATTTTTCATATAATAAATTCGAAGAGAAAAGAGGTGAACCTTGATATCAACGGAATTAGTTCATGAAAGAGCCAAAAGGTTCCTGTCAAATGAAGCCCCTGGTATTTATTCTTGCGTTCAATCTGATTCGGTAGGCAGTTGAGTGTGAGGTGCGGAGTAGTGGAATAGGTGGGGAACGTGGATAAAATAGTGTGACATGTCACCTGGAGTGACTAGTCGAGATCTAGTCAATCCGGATCGGTATGGTCTTAACGATCTAAATCATACTGACCTAGAGTTATGCGTTTGTGCTGATGTAGATTTCCACTTCGATCCATGCTTTGCCAAGCTTCTTAAGTCCAAACCGAAGTCAAATGAGCTGACTCCATGAAGTTTTGTGCTATATCCAAGTATCCAAGACAAAAGCATTGATCCTTTGCTTGGTATATTGGCTGATTTGGGGACCATTAGGTCCTACCGATCTGATCAGTGTAGCTCTTCATAACGATCTGGGTTGATGAAATGATCTAATCCCACTAGGCCAGAGGAGGGAGTGCGAAGATGAAGAGGGGTATGGAGGAAGAATGGGCTTAGCAGTGGATATGAAAAATGAGTTTCGTATCCCATAAATGCCCATCACTTTTCTTATCTGATGGTCGAGGCCTCTTGTGGGAGATGAGTAGTGCAGGATACGAAGATAAATTCGTATCTTAGTGGAGTACCGATTTTCACCAAGTCTTTGGGATATGAAATCTTGATTTCATATACCATGAACTTGCGTGAATCTTGTGCATCTGGTTCGGATACGAAAAGCAAGGTTGAAAAAATGAGGGGACGATTGGTGAAATGGAGAAGAGTGTACCAGGAAAGGGATACAAAATCTTGTGATTGGCATGGGATATAAAATGTAAATTTCGTATCCAGCAGTTTCACCGAGTTTTCATATCTTGGGTGTTGAGTGTAAGGAATACAAATTTTCAGGAGTTAGTGGGATATGAAATGTTAATTTCATATCCGGTCGCTCCAAATTTTTGTGTCCTCACACTTGGTGATTCTCGAGTTAAGATATTAGGGATAGAGACTTTCTCGAGCTTATAGGGATTCAAAATAGGATTTTGTCTCCCGGAAACTTGGGAAATTTTCAAATTCAAAATCTAAACTCTCAAATTTTGATCCATACGCGAAGTTACGCGATCGAAGGGAGTTTGAACATGAGGGTTGAATTGCATAATGCGTTAATGTTAGAATGACCTACTTGTTAGAAACGACGATGGGAACATGCACATATGATTATAGCGTAAGCTTGGACTATGGACATATAACTGAACCATCGCTTGTAGGAATCGACTCTCAACCCAACGCGTGGTAATCGCGGTTCGACTTGAATTCCATTGACTTCGACTTGTGGCGACGATAGTTTAAGTTCATGGATAGGTAATCAGCGTCACATTCTGAAGGATACTTGCACAACTGCATCAGCACGCATGACACTTGCATGTTTTACGTTAGTTTACACCAACACAGAAGGTACAAGTTTTAGTACATTAATTAACGCAACTGTCTTGCAAATATAATTTGCAATGGCAAAGAGAAGCTCCAGGCGACTTCAAGGCTTAGAAGCCAAACCCATAGAAACATCTCTGAGCTCTAATGTATATCCTTACAATTCTAACCCGTCAATGAGTGAAGTAGGTCCTCCAGTACTTCCACTTCATCCCAACAAGTGGGTACATCCGACATACATGAACAAGGGGGACATCCCGATGGGTCTCTTCATTCAAGCTAGCACGCGGATGGACCAGTATTCAGAGGTGAAGAAAAATTGTTGGAGAGGACCCATTAGAAGGAGAGGATGGCGGGGAAAATCAAGAAGGTGTTTTTGTAGCACCGAACATAGTGGGAGATACTACGATTTTTGAGAATCCCCTTGATTCAGTTGTTTAGCGGATAGATGAAACTTTATTGCGGCGAATCTACATGAAATATGGAATACCCTGGGGTGATTTTATGGTCCTCGGGAGGGAAGATAGGTTGCACACACCTCTGGAAGGGTATGCTGCCTAGATAATGCATATGTGCTCCATTGGATGCGTGCCTCTGTCTTGTTTGTATATCTGGGATATTCTATATTTCTTCCAATTAGCGCTAACGCAACTTCATCCAAAGGCATATGCCTTCCTACTCGGCACCTACATCATGTACATAGAATGGTTGGGAGTTGAACCGACTGGGGAAAACATTAGATATCTCTATTCTTTGTAGGAGAGAAACACTGTGTCGCCTTCCCTTATCTATATGAAGGCGCAGCCCAACAGTCGCTTTATCCTGGGAGCGTGGAATAAGCTTAGCTAATTTAAAGATGTTTGGTTCTATGATGCCCACCGGGATTTGCGACAAGGTGCTTTCTAGCCATAAGTACTTAAAAACTTGCATTGTTGCTTGAGTTAATTGATTTGTAAGATCTAAACTAACTTGGAGTTTCATGTAGTAGGTATTCCCCCGATTCTAAAGAGTGGTCAATATTTAGAGCGAGTCCTGGCTCCGAGGGAAGTCCCAAGCGGATGTCGCGATTCCCAGACTCTACGATCAGATTTCCTTCATTTGTTGGCTTGTTCCCGAAGGTCGTTCAATGGATCGCAAGGATGACAATGAAGCGGAGGAAGAGGGGGAAGTTGGGGGAGAACGGAATTCTCCGGATCTGCAGGAAGAAGAGGTGTCCTCTTTCGTGCCTTCTGATGTGCCCCCGGTCGAGGAGGAAGTTGCGGAGGGTCAAACGGATGTAGGCGGTGATAATGATGATGAGAAGGACCCACCGGAGGGCATGGTTCACATCCTACTCCCATTCCATCTCTGATTGAGGAGATGAGGACGGGAGAGGCTTTTGAACCAAGTTCTCTAGCTACGACCTCGTGACCGCTATGTCGATGGAGGATGAAAATCAATTCAAAGATCTGGATAAGGTCCCAATAAAGACATCTTCATTTGGGTTAACCAGTGCTGATGTTGAGAGCTTATTGGCGAGCAATGGGAAATTACCCCTTAAAGCAAGCAAACAATGGGTCCGTGGGGGAACACATAGGACACACATGCCCACAAGCATTGCATAGCACAACACTTGATTTGTATATGTTGGATGTTTGATTCTGACTTAGAGTTTTCTCCGTGTAGGTACTAAGTCTTGGGAAGGTGACAAAGATCACAGTCGGAGACATTCTCGATGGCCGAGGAAAGATGTGATGGGCGATTTCTATGAAAGCACAGGACTAACCACAAAGAAGAAATCACATGGATTTGAAAGTAGTCATCGTCATCGAGAACATTCCTCGAACTCAGAGCCTTTTCAAATAGGCATGAAACTAGTGGATGCAAGGGGAGGGGTTGAACTATTTTGTATAAGGGAGCAAGCTGCAACTGCCCCACCTATTTATGTCCCAACTCCCACACTGATGGCAATAGCCGTAGGCATGAGTCGGTCTAGAGAAGTAGGGTCAGGAAGCGGAGGAAAGGATGTGAGAGGCCAGAGCCTGGTGCTACCCGACATGTCAGCAATCTCAGAGTTGAGCTCCAAGGAGATGAAGGCGATATTGAAAAATCGTTCTTGGGCTTCTACCTCGAGGAGCTGGTACGGTTGTCGGACATTAACCCGATTCCATGCCAAGACGACGAGGATGTTGGTAACGGGTGTACACGGTCTACTATCAGTATTTAGAAATGTACAAATACGCTAAGAAAATCTTGAAGTTGATCAATCAGAAGAACCCAGAAATTCAAGGTTTGTAGATCGAACTCGAGCTTGAGAAGGAGAGTGTCGCGACTCAAAATAGGGAGTTAGGTAAAACATCTTCCCGAGCTATATCTATTTCTACGTTTTTGAGTAACACTTTATATGATAACTCTCTATTGCCGAAACAAATGCGCTGAAGGAGTTAGAGTGGGTGAAGGTGGCGAGGGTAGTGGCTAGTTCACATTACAAAGATGTGTTAGCTTATGTGTCAACCTGTGCCACCAACCTAGAGAAGGATAACAAGGCCACGGCCGAAGAGAACCGCAGGCTGTGGGAAGAAAATGAAATAGTACAACTAGGCTTTGGTCGGGGAAAATGAAAGACTCCAAAAGGAGAATGAAGAGGTTCAATGCCTGAGAAACGAGAACAAGGAGATCAGGCAAGCGCTTGCGACAAATCGTGCTGAGCTCAAACAGGATGAGAAAGATAAGGAGGCAGGAGTAGCTTTAAATAAAGAACTTCTCGGCCAAATAGATGGGATCAGAATCGAACATGATGTTTTGTTAGAGGAGCTGAGGAGACAAGTCAAGGAGACCCGAGAACAGGTAGAGAGGGACATGGAGCCGATGGTCTAGGGTTTCTATATCAAAACACTTCGATACCATGGGCTCTCATGGGTCCGTGACTACCATCAAAATCTGGCATTGAATTGGAGGAAGTTAGTTGAAGATGAGGCTGCTACCCCAGGAGTGGAGAGCATGGATTAGGCTCAGTTGATGGACCGATACCGGCCGAGGATGAGTGTTAGGTGTTAATGGAAGGGAATAAACTTCTTTAGGAATATGCCGCGGTGGAGGAGATGGAAAGACGTGTTGTTGAGAAAGGGAAAACACTTATAATCGAGAGTGTCATAGTTTCTCTCAAAGTTGTTCCCCAACAGCACCAAGTTATTCCTGCTGCAACCCCTGGTGGTCCTTCCGTACCGGCTCCAATTGTGCTTCCACCAATCTTCGAAGGGTAAACGTCGGGGGTGCCACACACCAGATTCCAGAAGGTATATCCATTTATTCAATAATGCCCGAAAAATGTGATAGAACGAAGTATAAGTAAACTGATTTGTTTATCTCCAACGTATAGGTACCTCTGGGAAGGGACAATGACTGTGATTGAAATGTCAATGGTGGATGCAACTGGGATAGATCCGCCTGCCTAGAAAAGGCAGATGGAGGAAGAGCACAGGTTCCTCGAAGGATTTTACTTGGAAATGGGAGAGTTCAGGTTGGATGACTTTGCCAAAATTCTCGATAAGGGCAAGGATAGCAGGGTGCGGATGTCCAAATGACTGGGAATATGGAGGAAGTTGGGAAGACCCTGCACGAGTTAGTCGAAGAACAAAAATCCCACCTGATGATGAAGTCTGAGGATCTTGAGGCGAAGAGGAAAGAAGATAAGGAAGCCTAGGTCAAAGCTCAGGAGAAGGTGAGGAATAAAGCTGAGGATGAAGCTCAGGCTAAGATAGAGGAGGAGGCTCAAAAGAAGGAAGATCACGAGGCCTTCTAGAAAAGAGTCGGGGAGGAAATGAAGAAGATGAAGGCCCAAGAGAAGGCAAAGCTAAAGGCGGGTTGGATGTCAACGAAGAAAGCTGAGAGGTAAGCCAGAAAAGCTCAGAAAGAGGCCAAGAAGCTAGCATCTTCGAGGTCCACTGTCAAAGATTTCCCTGTTCCCCTAAAGGCGATCCTTCCCAATACTGGGACCGTCAATATCCCGAGCGAAGAAGAAGAATAGCGTATCCTTCTGGCAACCTTGAGCCGTGGACATGAGTTTAGACTTCGCCGCTCCGCAACCCCACCAAAAGAAAAGAAGTTTGGAAGTAGTGAGTCGAAGAGGAAGAAGAAGGATGAGCCACTTGAGACCAAACTTTAAAATAAGAAAGGGAAGAAGGGAGGCTCGCCCAAGTGACCATTGTAGATAGGTTTTGTTTTTGTAGGTCGATAAAATGTGCTAACACGGCCCACGCTTCTTGGAGGCACGATGTGGTTATAATGTACATCATGTCGTTGATACAAAGCTATATTTTTGACATGTGAATAAAAGCTTATTTTCGTTCATCACATATCGTTATAAGTGTTCAAGCACTCTTTACATTTTCCAGTGTTGTACTTATGTAAAGTAACTTGGCATTACGTTTAGACTTGAGTTTGTTTGAGGAGTCTCGATACT
>JASFAX010003952.1:0-40897 GCA_030737875.1 Allium sativum
ACGATACAAAGCAGCTTCGAAGGAAGGCGGTGAGACTAGTCAAAGTTCAGTGGGGTGATGATAAGGAGGACTGTACTTGGGAGACAAAGGAGAACATTAGGAAGACGTTTCCAGAACTCTTTGCCTGGTAAGATTCTAATTGCGATTTAGTTTTCCGCATGCTAGGATAGGCGTGGTTGTTTGTTATGTATGTTTGATTGTTGTGAATGGTTGATAGGCATGCGGGATCCTTTGTTTGTTTCTTAGTTAAGGAATTTCGGGGGCGAAATTTCTTAAGGGGGAGGGGGGAATGTAACGACCCGCATTCTACGCAGCGAAGGATCGTAGAATCGTAAGGAGCCGTATGGTCATGTAACTTTGGGAGACGACTATTGGGGTCATTTCCCATGTTCATGATTTTTGTTGATTTTTAAATGACCGTTTTGCCCCTAAATGATCTTGTTTCGGCCATAACTTTTGATTGATAAGGAGTTTTGACCTGAAACCACTTCCATTAGATCCGGATGATGGTTTACCTTTCCGTAGTGTGGTCATATATGAAAAATGGACTTACCGTTTGGGAGATATGGCTGAAAGAAGGTTTGGAAGGTGAAAAACTGCTTAACCGGGCCAAATGAGGTGATTAGTGAATGGGCCCATAACCCATTTCGGGATTAGGGTTATGGGGAGGCTGAAATGAGCTAGGTTTTCTTTTCATTTCAGTTTTCTAGCCGCCATTTACATCATAGAAACCCTAACAATGGCCTCCAACATCTAGAATCACCTCTAATCACTTTCTAACCAAGTATTAGCCTAATCTTCACCAAATTAAGGAGAAATAGCACCAAATCAAAGTTGGAACTGATGTATAGCCTTGGGAACAGCGCCAAACAGAGGATAGTTTCAGATTTGGTATTTTATTTGTGGCTAAGGTGAGTGATTTGCATAGTTCCTCACTAATTGTGGTTAATTAAGGGTAATTAATGTTAATTAGCGAAGTTAAACATGATTAAATTCTGGAAAAATATTTATGAATTTCAAAATATATTTTTAGGCCTCTATTAGAAAATTTGGTTAATTTGGTTAAGTTTTGCTAATACTATCATTAACTTTGCTTAAACATGCTTAAGGGGAAAACATGGGTTTTGGGTATGTTTAATCCATTTCAACACATTAGATTGTTGTTTTGGTGTTTATGGTTGATTATATGGGTCGAAAACGCCGTCGTATGGCATAAAACAGTCACTGGAAAAGTTGCAGGAAAAACTGCAGGGATCGGGATTGGATCGGATAGGGGGAAGGGGTTCGGATCGGATAAGATTGGTCGAACCGAACCGACACCAAAGACAAGGAATTTGAACCGAACTGGAGCCCAGGCAGAAGAAAGAGTATGGCAACAGAGGAAGGCCACTTGCAAAGAGTTGGAGTTGGGTTGGGGACCAGATCGGAACTGAGCATGGGATCGGGTCGGAAGAGCTAAACTGAATCGGATTGGGTTATGGCAAGAAGGAAGGCCACCACTTGTTGGAATCGGACCGGGGCTTGGAAGGGGATCGGATCGGACCAACTGGAGAACTGGACGACTGAACGAATGCAGGCAGGAGCACCGAACCAAACCGGGATCTGGAGATGGAGGAAAACCGAACCGAACCGACTTGGGGAGGAACACTTTGAGGACCGAACCGCACCACGGAGTTTCACGACCGAACCGAGGCAATGACTACGAACCGAACCAAGTTCGACTCCCGCTACTACGACGCGACGACTCTTCTGAAGATCAACTCCAATTAGACCAAAACCCGAGATGCAAAGGAAGTCCAAATAGGAAGTAGAACACAGGATCCAGATGGGAACCAAAGAGTTAACTTCATGAGTTGGGCTTTGCCGCCGGACGTGTGCCATGGGGTTATCGATGTCCATAACTTTGATTCACCACCAAGACGAATGTTAGGCTACATATCAGTGCAGTGAGGTCATCATGGCTTCATGGGGAAGAGTGATCGTAGCAAGGCTACGAGCCAGTGCAGTGGAGCCGTTATGACTCCATGGGGCAGAGTGGACATAGCAAAGGATTAGTGGCTATGGATCAGTGCAGTGGGGTTGTTATGACTCCATGGGGCAGAGTGATCATAGCAAGGAATTGGGTGATCAAAGTGGTAGATATCGTATGCTTTACGCACTGAGTGAGAGATGTGAGGATTGTTGCTATGCTTGATTGTTTGCCATCACTATGTCATGCATACCCCCACCCCCGTATTCTTTATACCATATGTTAGTGCCACCTTAGAGTATTGTACAGTATGTAGTTCTAATTCTTTGGTTGCAGGTCCAGGTTCAGGTATGGTTTAGTATACCTGTTATTATTCTGTTTTGCTGCTTATCGCTCATACCAGACTTTTGTCTGACCTAGAGTTTTATGTCTCGTCTTATTACTCTGGGTGCTCTTAAACGGGCAGACTAGAGACAGGTTAGCTGGTTGTGCACGTGTAGCTGTCCGGAGACGAGCAGGAGGCTTACACGTACTATTTTCTATATATTCTCCCTGTGTTGTTGTCGGTCACTACCTTGGGCATTAGTAGTGTACCTTCCTTATTTGCTTTAGAGGTAGTTTTCAAAAGTTGTAATAATGATGATGTGGAACATAAGCTGCATTTGGATTTTCCGCTGCTATGTTGTTTAGTTTTCAGCTTATGCACTGTCTTGCCTGTTTTATGTCAAAGTGTGTTATTATTATATTTTATTTCATGCATTGTGAGACATTCTACAGGTTCCTTGTTAGTTCAAATACCCTTCCTTTCCTTTCTTTGGCGACCATCCCGTGCTGGTTAAACATTGGCACAGCGCACTTTCATTGAAATGTCGGCTGGTGCGGGGCGGGCCGTCACATGGACTCTTGTTTATTTGACACTTTTGGAAGAAGGTATTGACATTTGGGCACCATAGAACACCTTGGAACTTTGGGTACCTCTTTCTTGATGAGTTGGACCTTTTTGGACTAAAAAGGCATTTCGAAAAAAAGAACTTGAGCCCCGTTTTTGGCCTAGTTAAACTTACTTTCCCCTATTGTATTGTAATCACCAAAAATTATTGCTTCCACCATTGTACTTCGACTAAAAGTGAATAAAAAGAGCAAAACTTTCAAAGTGGACGTAGGTTCTCATAGACCGAACCACTATGAAATTCTTTGCTGATTCACTTTCCTGTATATAATTTCCGTACTGGACGTGTAGTTTCATTGTCTTAGAAGTCATTGCGTGTTGTACCAACTTTTGCACATCAACATTTTTTCATCATTCTTATATCGAAACTTGGAAGCACTACTTAGGTCTCCTTGGACTTAGCTCCTAATTTTACCGAAATGGTGAAGAAATTAAAAGATGCTTTGGTTGGGCCTTTTACTGTCGAACCGGAAAACTCCCCTCAATGTCAAACTTCGGAAGGTCCGACTACCGAGGATATGGCTACTTCCTCCAACCCGAAGGCTCCGGTCACACATGCTCAATTTATCAAAGTGACCAAAAGGTTGGAGGAAACTTAACAAGTTCTTAACGACCAGATTAAGCAGAATATCTACTTGATGCAAAGGCTACAACAAAATACGCATAAGGATATTATGCGCCTTCAAGCCAATAGGGCCGCTCAGCCACCTCATTACATTTTGGAAAGCTCTTCTTTCGATATTTATCATAGCAGCCATAACCAAAAGAGAAGAATTAACAGCAATGGATCAATGCATAAAATTAGATAGGAATCCCTTTATTTCGATCGCTCCCGGGTAGGGCCTAGTCTTGATCCTAAAACTAGCGCCAACCCTCTATGAGGCATCCTCCCCCTGCTTCTGTCCATAACTTGTTGCCAACATAACCAGCTGTGGACTAGGCTCAATTTCCTCCTATCCAACCTCCAAAAAATCAGAGATTCGAGGTTGACGACTTACCAGAGGATGACGCTGACGTTCATCCAAGAAGTCTCCCTAGGGCACGAGCTCCTGAGGTGGACCACGACTGCTGGAATCCAATGGAGGTTAGCCTGTGATTACTACCGACATGGTCCTAGGATTATGTGGGAATCATGGGGGTACGTCAGTAATGTTTGGGAAATCAGTACGAGATGAAACCCCTTCACTCCAGCTGTCCTCAACGCTGAATGGTTGAGACACTTCAACATGCGACGGCTATTGGCTTACTTGGGGAAGACCGCTCCTTGAATCTTTCTAAACTGTTATGAGAGGCACATGAACTTGAGCCATGCTATTGACATAGTAAAGTGCAATTGCTTTCCCGTCTTTCTCGAAGGCGTGGCTCTTATTTGGTTCTCTCGACTTCCACCAAGAACCATAACGACTTTCAATAAGGATGCTACCAAGTTGGTGAAGCAGTTTAGGATGCATGTCACCATACCGAAAGACATCTTGTCTCTCTCAAACATATGCCATGGCATCGGGAAACTCTCAAGAGCTATCTTGAACGATTCAATAATGCCTTGGCCAAAGTCGAAGACCCTGAGCCTCGCACCATCCTTATTCAACTTGCCAAGGGCGTCCTACCATATTTTGAGTTCGGGGATCGGATCGATAAAAAACAACCCAAGTCTTTGGAATTTTCTATGAGAAGGCGAATCGTTTTTTGTGCTAAGAGGAAGCGCACAAGAACAGGGCTGCTCGAGTTTGCAATCCCAATAACCCGCACCAAGGCTCCGCTCAAAACAACATCAAAGCCAAAAAAATCGAAGAAAGTTTCGACAAGGATAAATGGATCACTCAGTTCAAGCCCAAGATGGACAATACAAACCTGGGAGCCGCAACAATCAAGAAAAAAACTCTAAGAAGTACAATTGCTTCTTGTCTTACAAGGTTTGCACTCCACTGAATACTTAGTTGGAGATAATATATCTTTAGACTTGCAATACGATGTAGTGCAAGAAGCTGACTTCAAGGGAATCTACCGATCGAGAGAAAAACTCCGGCACGTACTGTAGATTCCATGACATGTTCGACCACAACACAAATATCCACCGACACCTCCGGGATGCAATCAAGAAGCTCATTTGTGAGAAATGCCTCGAACAATACGTCCAGAATCCTGCTTCGAAAGAAGCAGCCGTGGGCCCTTCAATGCCCGAACCTCCTCAGATCCAAGCAGCACCTAAGCCATTCAATCCGAAACCTTCTCAAAGGGGTATCGTGATTAACACTATTTGTGGTGTACCTCACTCTAAAAACGAGAGCTTTCTATGTATGCAAGGATACGTCAATTCTATCAAGCATGTCGGCTAAGGAGTGTGCTCCGCTACCGCAGACGAGTCAGTCCTGGTAAAAATGCTAAAGACTATAAGGGATGACAGAGTCTTCCGAGATAAGAATGCTAAGGGAATCGATATTACCACCACAGATCCTCTTGTCATCTCCACATACATAGGTCCAGCCTATGTCAAGAAAATCCTCGTCGATTCAAGGAGTTGCATGAACATCATCTTCAAACAGGCCTACGATCAATTGAAGCTTGAGACCAGAGATTTAAAGCCATGCAAAGCTATTGTTCATGGATTCAATAGTGCTTCCGACCAGTCATTCGTTCTTGGAGAGTTGCTAGAACAACTAGGAGATGAGGACCGAAGCCGAGTCATGATCCTCATCTTCGTCGTGATCGATGTCCCTTCTCGCTACAACATCTTCCTCGGACGACTTGCCCTTATCGAGTTCCAAATATTCATGGCACCTTAGTGCTTGTTGATGAGGTTCCCAACTAACAATGGGATCAGAACCATCTAAGGCGGCCAAGTCGAAGCAAGACCGTGCTACCTTGTTGAATGGAAGGACACCATCAACAAGGAGAAGGGAAAAGGTGTGGAGATGACACTCTGCATCAATAGCCTCAACGCGTAGTAGCCACAAAAGTTTGAGTCGTGGCTCAGACACCACAACTGTCCTTCCCAGGATCTCAATCCGCGAAAGGACGAAGAGCCTGAGTATTGAAGGGCTACTTCACTGGAACTAACCATCGATGTCACAATCAACCCCGTCGACCAATCTCGGGTCTTGAAAGTCGGATCACAGCTTCACTTTGCTATCAGGGAAGAACTTTTGGATTTTCTATGGGCCAACTTGGACGTATTTGCTTGGACCCACTCCGATATGTGTGGCATCAACCCAGGATTCTCTTGTCACATGCTAGGTATCGTCCCAAAATACCTTCTTGTGAAATAGAAACATCGAATCTTAGGATCAAAAAGATCGGTAGCATTCAGAGAGGAAGTGAATCGGCTACTCCACAATGGGTTTATCTGCGATGCCCTCTATCCAAAATATGTCTCTAACCCTATCTTAGTCAAGAAATCTAACGGGAAATGGCAGAAAATGCGTCAATTATTTCGAACTGGATAAAGAATTCTCGAAAGACAGCTTCCCATTTCCGAAGATCGACCGATTCGTTGATTTTACTACAGGTCACCAACTTCTCTCCTTTACGGAAACATACTCGAGTTACAAGAATATTCCGATGTATATTCCTGACTAAAAGCACGCCTCATTTGTCACCGGTCTCGGGTTGTATTTCTATGTTATCATTCCCTTTGGTCTCAAGATTGATGGAGCCATCTATCAATGACTGGTCACCGAATGTTCAAAGTCCAAATTGAAAGATCCATAGAAATATAAGTGGACGGCATGCTCGTGAAAATGCAGTTGTTGAACAACCACGTCAAAGACCTCGTGGAGATGTTCGGTGTTCTATATAAATATGGCATGAAACTCAATCCCTTGAAATTCTCTTTCGGCATTGCATCGGGAAAATTTTTGGGTTTCAATCGTCAATTCACGAGGAATCGAAGCTAATCCAGAAAAGAATGAAGCTATTCATGGCATCAAAGTTCCCAAGAACATCAAGGATGTTCAAAGCTTAAAGAAAAAGTGGACGCCTTAAGTGGATCCATTTCAAAAGCAACCGACAAGTGCATTCCTTTCTTTGATTCGATACGGAAGGGGAAGCACAACTTTGCATGGACACTGGAGTGCGTCGCCACATTGCAGGACCTACTAAATCACTTCGAACGACCACCTATTCTATCAAAAATTGTGAATCACGAGGACTTATTTATGTATTTGGCTGTTTGTACACATGCAATTTGTAACAACCCAGAATTTTAAGTGTATTTTTATTTGATTATTTAATTTAAATTTTGATTTTGATTTTATTTTATTCGTTTAAAGCTCAGTTTGTTTGTACTTTTATAACTATTTTGATTTTGAATTAAAAATTAAATTTATTTTTGTTTTTATATAATGAATGAATTTGATTTGATATGAATATATTTTGATAATATTTTCAATTTCAATCTTAATTAGTATATAAATTAAATCGAGTTTATTTAGTTGAATTTGAATTTATTTAGGAAATTAAAACATGAAATTGATTTATAATGAAACATTTATCTTTAATATTTTGTTATTTTCATTTAGAAGTGATTTAAATAATTTTATATTGAAAACGTCAAATTTTAATCACTTCGTTTGAATCAGTTTTTGACGATTATTTGCGGTAGCAGCAACCGATATATCTCAAATAAAAATGAAAATGTAATATAAAAAAATCCAAAAAAAAAAAAATCTGAGATGCGTCTAACCAGATATAGTGTAGAAATTAATTTCGTCGGAAAATTTTGATGTTTGTCGATCACCCAATTTTCAGTGCAAAGCTGCGCATATCGGTTCAAATTTTAACGATTTTATAATCTCTCTGAAACCAGTTCGGACAAACACGGAAAGTATTCTATTTATTGTCGTGAATCCAATGGTAAATTTCATTTCATAAAATTCAGATGTTTTGACTTCCGTTTAATTGTTTTCCCGTGCCATTTTCCGTTTTAAAAGCGCTCCGTAATGCCTTTTTGAACGAAGCATCCTAACACTGCAAATATGTACCGGTATGTCTGTCTCGTCGCGCTGATTACCGTAATATGTTCATTTATTAGTTTCGGCGCTCGGTTTGAGTTGAAATTTCTAAAAGGCTTGCGTAATTCGTTTTTGAAACAAAGCCATTTGAGTTCAAAGTGTCCATATTCGGATCCCTCATATTTTTCTAAACATTTTGGGTCTGTAAAACCCGTTCTTTTATTTTATTTAACTGCCCATTTAAGTTTTTGTTTCATAAGTTGGACACTTTTAATGCATGTGCGCCTTTGCTTTTTCAAATTAGAACACCGCGTTACTTCTTCCAAAGTATTTCTAACCTCTTCATTTTTTTTTTCCTTTTTCAAGTAAATTCTTTCCATGCACGTCCATTTTGCTCCAATGCCATACTTTCACAAACCATGCATGCACGTTCTATTTTGTTTACATGCACTCCTTTCCAATGTTATATCTTTTGTCTTCTTCACGCAGACACATTTGCTTTCCAATTTAAAAACCAATACATTACCATGCATTCATTCACCTTCCCTTTTCAATGCTACCTTTGGTTTGCAAGTTTCCAATGCGTCGTCTAAAACTTTGAAACCGTTTAAACTTGATAACCCATTCGTTTAGAATTGGAATGCCACCATTTCGTGAATACGTTACATTTTCTCCACTTCCCGAAAGCCTTCGCAACCACTCATTTTCGTCTGTTGCCATTTAAAAGTAAAATAAAGCGTTTGTTCGTCCAAAGCTAGTTGTCCACTCCCAATGCTTGTGCCTTTTCAGTGCGAATGGTTTTGTATAATATATGTGAAAGAAAGAGGTCTCCTGCTTTATTTCCCATCATCTCTTCCTTTTGTTTCATGCCCACACGGTTGCTTTGTCCTTTTGTTTTCCACGTTTCAATGTTGTGCAAGTCTGTAACCTTCCCATTTTCACAACAAGAACCCATCGCCATAATTTCTTCTCATCCATCACCCTTACTTCTCCCTTGAAGCCACTGAATCTCCCTCTCCGCTTGTGCCGAACACTCCGACCGAGCCAGCCATCCATGCTCCCAGCTACCTGCTCCGACGATCCCTTCTGCCCTGCTGCCTTCATTGAGACGAACCCCAGCTGTCCACTGTTGTCGAACCCGAAACCGCAAGCTAGCGTCGTCTAGCCGTGCCACCCAGGAGCTGCTACCATTTGCCTAACTCAACTTGTGATTTCCCACTCTGACCAGCATCTGAGTTTGTCCCACCTGAAGCTTCCATACCCGAACCCAATCAACCCTTTCAGCCTGCGCATGCGAATGGAGTGTGTACATGCATATGGGTGATGTGTGCATGAGTGTATACGTGTGTGTTTATATGTGGATGGGTGCGTGTATTTTTGTGGTGTTGCATGCGGTGTGTTTTGTGCGTGTTTGAAGTTAATGTATGTGTATGCGGTATGTGCGTGCATTGTGTTGGTGTGTGTTGTGTAAACATATGTAATTTTTAACATATATATTTTCCGTTATGGTGTTTATATAATTTATAGTATATGTATTATAATTTGTGTTGTGTTTGCGGGTGCGTTGAAATTCAGATATTTTTTTTTTAAGTTATTTTGTGTTTACCCATACAAAAATATTTATATAATATTATATAAAAGAAAGTATTGTGTTATTTATTATTTGGTGCTGAGTTCGGGAACCGTTCCAAAACCCAATAGCCATACGGATCCATTGACACAATTCCCTAGCCTTCTCTTATAAAATAAAATAAATATTGAGTGATCATCGAGTTGAAATCATTCTGAGTCGTGCTTGGAAGTTGTCATCTCATTCAATGTCAATCCGTCGATCATCGTCTCCATTTCTGTGCCATGAAAGGTGAGTTTATCTCACACCTGACTTACATTTTTCATGGATGTTAGATCAATAAAGAACTGTTATATGAAATGTATAGGGCTGTTGGTAGGAATTGTTTGATTTGATATGTATGCACATTTCATATGTGACGATATACTCATATGACACGTGGTTGCACTGATGATATATATGCTGTGATTGATGCTATGTGACTGTTGTTTGTGATTGTTGATACCCTAGTTTAGGAAAAATCACTAAGGGTTGAAATGATACATACCCGAACGAACATTAGATAGGGAAAATCGTTATGGGTTGAAATGATAGACCTGAACGGTTTTTATTGAATTTGGGAATGCGGATTTAAAGTGATAAATATCCGTATCACATGAATATATGGTAGGAAAGTATATACGGACGCCGTTGGTCATGTTTCGACAAAAAAAATGATTTGGAACTTGGTTTTTGAATAATAACTTAAGATTTTATATTTTTTATATTTTAAAGATTTTAATCTTTTATATAATAAATAATTCTTTAAAAAATCTATTTCTATATTATCATATATATGTTTATAATCTATTTTTTTCTAATTTGTTTTAGAATTTTATAAACTTACATATATTTATTTATTTATTTATTTTCAAAGTTAAATTTTAATTTATAACTATGATTTCGATTAGTCTGTTTTGAGTTATAAAGCACGATATGATTCTGAAATTGAAATATGATATAATTTGTTGAAATTGAAATATAAGTTTTGTTACGAAATATACCAATGGTGTAAGTATGGAAATCCCGCCTATGTTAGTTTTCTATTTACTTAGATGGTTGACACTATTGCATCTAGTGTATTAGTTGGACGGATTCTTAAAAGATGGTTATCCCAAACATTTTTTAAGTTGTTGATTGCATTTCATCGAATATTTCATTTGAGTTGATTTACTTCCATGAGAATGTTAGTCCTGATCCGAATTATTTTGTTTGCATTATGGTTCGGGTCAGATCGATCATCATAGCTTTCGAGATCCATTCTTGGACTTTGGAGCTTATATTGGATTTTTGTTCACCTTATCTACCTGTTGATCAGTTGTTTATATCTTTCTGTTTTAGACTTTTATCATTCATGTATTATATTAGACTTCCGCTGTATTATTTATGTAAATTCTATTGTAAAATTTTATGTATTTTCCACAGCGAGATATCATGTAACTCTATATCCGTGTCAGTGATTCTATGATTTATTCTATTTAACTCAGAAGCTAATAACAATTTGTCATTTTGGACGATTTGAGTTGACATGTTTTGTTGATTCGGCACGGTCAAAATGGCGGGTAGTTACACAATTAGCTCGACGCTTGTGCGCAAAGAAGATCTTATCCAAATGCCAGTTTACTACATCAGCAAGAGATTGACATGAGCCGAAAAGAACTATCCGAAGCTTGAAAAGCTCGCTTACTTTTTGTTGGGTTATTCGCGGAAGCTTCTCCCCTACTTTTAATCGCATCCAATCAAAATTTACACTGATCAGCCTACATGACAAATCCTTCAACGATATGAGTCGTTTGGGCAACATTTGAAATGGAACATCAAACCGAGTCAATCCGTGCTCATCTTCATTCCTCGAAGAGCCATCCTCGGACAAGCCCTAACAAACTTCATAGCAAAGTTCACTACTCCCTAAGACCCTCAGAAGTTAGTGAGCCTTCTAACATCCAATGGAAGCTGTAAGTGAACAGTTCACCAAATAATCAGTGTTTAGGTGTCGGAGTTGTACTTATACTCTTGAGGAACACTTGATTTGTTACGCCTTGAAGCTCAACTTCTCCGCAACTAACAATGATGTAGAGTGCGAAGCCTTGATCGTTGGACTTAAAAATTACAATCAAACTCAACATCAAGTCTCTTCAAATCTTCTCGGATTCGCAACTCATCGTCTGCCAAGTACGTGGGGAATATCAAGCCAAAGGAGCACGACTCGCTCCTTAGCTCAGATTCGTGAATTTCTTATCAACTTCGACCACTACATCATTATTCACGTCCCTCGAGAACAGAACGAGAAGTCCATTTGTTAGCCAAATTAGCAAGTTCTAGGATACACAACTTTTGGGGGTTTTCCCTATTGAAGTGCTCGACTCTCCGAGTATCGATCAGTTGGAGACTAATCCAATATCAAAGACGGAGATCGAGGCCGAACCCGAATCATGGATGACTCCGATCGAAGACTACTTGCAACATGGAATCCTTCCAGACTCTCGAAACGACCAACGATCACTCCTTGTAAATAATCACGCTACGTCATTTAAGAAGGAGTGCTCTACTGAAGAGGAATTTTTGTTCCACTACTCTAGTGTGTCGCCCACAATGACACATAACATGTACTATTGGACGTGCACGAAGGAGAATGTGGCAACCACACCGAGGGGAAAAACTTTGACAAAAAAGGTTCTTCGATACAACTACTTTTGTCCAACTATCGAACAACATACGACAGACTACACCCGAAAATGCGACTAATGTCAGAGATTCTCCAAGATACCAAGAGAACCACCTACAAAACACTCAAATGGTCGGTCCACGGCCATTCACAATGCGGGGAATCGACATCATCAGAACTCTTCTGATGGAAAAAGACGGAGCTCGATATGCTATCGTCACAGTTGATTACTTCACAAAATAGGCTAAAGCCGAGGCTCTCGTGACAATCACCATCAAGAAAGTAATTAACTTCATTGTACGCAACATCATCTATCATTTTGGAGTTCCTAAGGCTATCATTTCTGATAATGAGACCCAATTCTAGAGTTCTGAGTTCAAAGATTTCTGACATCATCGCCACATCGAGATATGATTATCGGAAGTATCTCACCATCAAGCCAACGGGCAAGTCGAATCTGTCAACAAAGTCCATCAAATCCATCATCAAGAAGCGTTTGGAAAAGGATGAAGGCAAGTGGATAGATGAATTCCCTCTAGCCCTATGGGCTTACTGAACTACCCTTAAGTCAACGACCGACCACACTTCATTCGCTCTCTTGTATGAATCTAAAGTTGTAATTCACATCGAGCTTGAACTACATTCTCATTGAGTCACTTATTACGATTCGAAGACCATCAAAGATCTACTTTTGGAATCTCTTAACTTACTCGAAGAGAAAAAGGATGAGTCCAAACTTAAAGAAGCTGCACACCGCCAACGGGTCACCTGATACTTAACACCAAAGTTCGTTCAAAGCACTTTGACATCGATGACTTCATCCTTAAGTGGATATTTCCCATTTCAACTGGTCTCGGTCCTCACTGGGAAGGTCTATACATGATTCAACAAGGGCTTGGAGATGACACTTTCAATCTAACGACCGTTGATGACGCCGAATTGCCATGAGCCTTGAACAACGAGCATCTTCTTCGCTACTTCACCTAACTTATTGTACAAACTTACTGCTTTTCACAAATGTTTTGTTTTCAATTCAGGGCATTGTAAAAAAAAAGGGCCATTACAGCCAATAGTTTATCTGTAAAAAAAATTCAGATCTCCATGTTCTTGATATGTTTACTTTCTATATAGTATGTTAAAGTTGTTATTACAACCGACTTGCATGCATGGGCGTACAACACTGGATCGACACCTCAGAGTTTAGAATCAGATCCATTGCCTTGAGTCGTTACTAAGACTCAAATCTTGTGGAGCGGTTTGCCCTTCACAAGTCAACTTGAGCCTCGAACCAACGACGCGGCTGAGTACAAATAACTTGCGATGCTTACCCAACTACATCCCTTAATCTCAGGATTTGGAGGTAACCCACCAGTCGAGCAAGTGCGATATCGACCGTATGCTTGGCTAACTCCAATTCCCGGGTTTTGGATCTGAGAAAAACTGGCGAACCAACGACGCCTTCAACTCTAACTTGAACGAAATGACGAGAGAGTATAAACGATGAAACAAGAACCTCCACCGATGACTGCTCACAACTCAGAATTAACAATCGGAAGGAAGTTCTGAGAGTGGAATCACCAAACTTGAACGTCGTTTGACTCAAGACCAACAACCAAAAGGAGGTCTCGAGAGAGAAGTTCACGCACTTAAACTCGATACGAATCGAAATTGATAACCAAAAGGAGATCTCGAGAATGGAGTCAACACACTCAAATTTCACATGACTTGAGTTTCTCAAGAGTGAAGTTTCGAGAGCAATTTAAGTTTAAGTATAAGGAAAAGTTAATTTACATAAGTACAGCAGTGGAAAGCGTAAAGAATACTTGAATGCTTAAAATGACACATGATGAAAGCAAAGTAAACTTACTTTCATTAATAAGTCAATATCATTCTTTCTAAATATCTGATATATATCAAAACCACATCAATCGTCATATTCTTCTCTCTTTCCCAATACAATCATCCTCATCCTAGCTCCATTATACCATAACTATCTTAACTACCTTCCTTTTAAACTTTTTGGTATCGTTGCCTACTGTCTTAAGCATCTTATGAGGTCTTGAAACTTCTTCCTCCACTCTAAGACTTAAGCTGATCCATTGCCACTACAATATTCGATGCACAAACTTCCGTAGGCAGGAAACATGAAAAACATTGTGCATACCTACCATCATCGAAGGTAGATCCACTATATAGGTCAACCTCCCAATCCTCTTGACGATCAAAAATGGTCCAAAAAATCTCGAAGCTAACTTACCCTTCCTTCCGAAATGGATTGCATTTCTAAAAGAAGAAATCTTCACAAATACCATATCTCCAATAAAGAATTTTAAATCTCTTCTTCTCGTATCTACATAGCTTTTCTGATGATCTTGAGCATCTTTTATTTGCTGACGAATGATCTCGATTTTATCTGTTATTTTTTTTTAATCATTTATGGCTCAAGTATCGCATTCTCTGTTGGCTCCCACTAACACGAACATGCATTACATGGTCTTTAATACAATTCTTCATAATACGCCATACCGATACTTGCTTGATAACTATTGTTATAAGTAAACTCCAACAAATAGAGATGATCATCTTGAGATCCTCCAAAATTCAAAACATAAGCCTTAAGGAGATCTTCTAAAATTCAATTCACTCTCTCGGTATGTCCATCCATCTGAGGATGATAAGCTATACTAAAATGTCGTTTATTCTCCATAATCTCTTGCAAACTCTTACAGAATCCGCTGGTGAGCAATGGATCACAATCACTTACTATACTTTTGGGAACATCATGCAATCGAACAATTCATTTCACATATATCTCAACCAACTTCAATGACGTTCTAGCAGACTTGACAGGTACGAATCTCGCACTCTTGATTAATCCATCCACTACCACCTAAATACTATCATAGCTTTTAGTTTACGGTGATCAATCAATGAAATCCATAAAGAGTTGTTTCCATTTCGATTATGGAATCTCTAACGGCAATAGCATTCCACTTGCCTTCTTTTGCTCAGCCTTCACCAACTGGAAGTTTTACACTTCAAGATCAACTTTTCCACATCACTCTTCATATCATCCTAGTAGAAAGCTCTCTTTATGTCCTGATACATCTTATTACCACCAGGATGGATAGTCAATCTAAAGCGATAACAGTCACTCAAAACTTCCTCCCAAAGCCCATCAACATCAGGAACATATAACCTCCTCTTCTTTGCGAAGCCAACCGTCTTAATCAATCTCATATCGCTTCAAATTCTAGGAATCAACTCTCATCTTAGTCTTATCCAAAATCTCTACTAGCTTAACACTCCACTTTTGCCTAGTTCCAATCCTTTCAATGAGAGTAGGTCTGAGGATAAACTCGCCACCATTTCAGGTTCCAACTCACAATGAAGTTTGAAATCAAACTTTGTAAAATAATCTAGTTGCTTCCACTTTAGAAACATAGCTCCAAGTCTAACAAGAATCCTACTTAAGGCATCTGCCACCGCATTGCCCTTTCCCGGAGTATAAGAAATACTGAAATCATATAAAATCAAAAATTCTAACCACCTTTGCTGATGAAAGTTAAGATCCTTTTGATATAATAGCTAATTTAAAGATTTTTGATCCATATACAGCTCAAACCTTTCTCCCAACAAATAGTGTCTTCATATCTTCAACGCGAACATAATCGTTGCTAACTACAAGACATGAATAGGATATTCCTTTCGTGTGACTTCAATTGTCGGCTAGCATAAACCACAACTTTTCCTCTCTGCATCAATACCACATCTAGACCTGTACCACAAGCATATGTGTACACGGTTATCTATTAATTACCACCTGGAATAACTAATACAGGTGCAATCGTCAATCTCTTTTTAAGAACCACAAAAGCATGCTCGCACCGAACAAAAGATTGACTCTCTTTTGTCAAGTTAGTCAATGGTGCAACTTTCTTGGAGATATATGATGAAACATCTATAACATCTAGTTGGATCAAGGAAACTCTTGATATATGTATAAATATTACATCGATTACCATCTTAGATTGTCACTGTCTTCGCTGGATCCACTGTTATTCCCTATCGGAATACTATATGACCCAAGAATCTTACTTCTTTCTTTTGGAAGTGACACATACAAAATTTGACCTTCAGCCTATGCTTTTTCAATACATCAAGCACAACTCTCGAGTGTGTCTTGTATTCCTCTTTGGTCCTAAAGTAAATATGGATAGCATCCACAGATACAAGTACAAAATTATTCAGCTGATCCCTGAATACCATGTCCATAAGATCCACAAGTATGCCATCATATTAGTCAATCCAAATGGCGTCACCAACCAGTTAAAGAAATCCGATGGTATCCCAAAAGCAGTCTTCAATACATTATCACTTGCCACCCTTAATTGGTGAAATCACATAGCCAAATTTATCTAGGAGAATACCTTAGCCTTGTGCAGCTGATTGAACAAGTCGTTCGTTCGCAGCATTGCATACTTGTTCTTCTAGGTCACCTTATTCAGCTCAAAGTAATCCACACATAGTCTCAACGAGCAATCTGCCCTCATCGCGAACACAACAGGTGCACCCCATTTGAATATACTCCTCCAAAGGAATCCACTCATAATAGGTCTTAACCTACACCTCTTAGCTCCTTCTGCTCCCTAGGCATCACTCGCCTCAAAGGCACAAAAATGGATCTTACTCCTTCCACTAATTCATTCTCCCAATGCGGTGGTAACACAATCACTTCCTCGAAGACATCTGGTTACTCCCCAACAATAGGCACAGATGACAATTATTTATGTGGACTCTCAAGCGAATATAAAAATTGACCATTGCACTGCCCACTGATAAACAGTCAATCACAACCCCTCATCCCTCCACATTCTCGATCTCCGCTTTAAGCCTCTCACAATCCACCATAGTTGCATACTATCTAAGCCAATCCATATTCAAAATAATCCTGAACCCTGCAAAGTTCATAGCAAAACAATCACAAACAAATGAACATCCACGACTTTATAAAACAAGACCATGACAAATCGTACAGAGACTAGTAGACCCTCCTACTGGGCTAGTCACAATCACAGACTCATCTACAATCTCAGGATGCAAATCTAATCTACACACTAAATCACTATTGATAAAAGAATCTGTAGCTCTTGTATCAAATAGGACTCTAACATAAACATCTCTCATAGAAAGCATACATTACACCATGATGCTCTTTCATTTTCCTTAGTAGTAGGTGCATCACAAGAAGTTGAAACCACATCCAAAGCATAAGTCTTTACCAACCGCTTATCTATAAGAGCCTTCAGACAATACTTCTTCAGATATCCTACCTTATCGCAGTTATAACACTTCTTCTCCACCCTACAAGCCCTGCACTTATTAGCAAATTATCTTTTCTTATTGCAGTTGAAGCAGACTGCCTCACTCAATGCTTTCTTCTTATTAGACTTGCTCTTGTCTTGTTGCTGATTCCTTTTTTCGTTCCACATTTTCTTACCTCCACCTCTCTGTTGCGGCTTTAGTTCCTCAGCAATGTCAACTGCAGCCTTCTTCGGAAACATAATCTCATGCCTTAGAGTCATCTTGATCAGTTTCTTAAAGGGGATATCAATATGGTCCACAAGCTTCTCCCATAAATACTCATCTAAACTTGTTATGAACTCCTTATTTCTTCTTAATGGAGTATCTAGAAATGAAGGTCCATATTTCAAGAGAGCTTCGAACTCAGAAACATACTCCAGGATTGTCTTATCTCCCTGTTTCAGCTTGGAAAACCCCTTAAATAAGATAAACTTTTGGACCATAAGAAAAAACTTGTCTTCAAATCTGGTCTTAAAGTCATTCCAAATAATCTTCTTTTCTGGGGTAGTGAGGGTTATAGAGTTCCACCAAGTCATAGCTCTACCTTGAAGTTGTCTAGAAGAGAACTTTCTCTTCATAGCATCATCTACCCCAAGTCTCCAAAAATATGAGCACAAATGTCCAACCACCCTTGGACCTCAATAGCAGACTCGGCCCATTGAAGGATTGCATCCCAAAGTAGAAAAATCATTTCATAGCTTGGCAAAGCTGTTCAGGAAGCTGGCACAGGAGCACCTCCATCCTTTATAGCAAAACCTGGGACAGCTCGTACTCTTCACGCGATCGACGCATCATAACATCGAACATAGCCTAGTAGTCTGCAGCAGTTATCCCCGGTCCACCTTCACCGACCACCCCTTAGGCATAAATATTCCTAACTGTGTTTCTAGTGACCAGACTCATCTTTAGTTTGTAACAAGAATAGTCAGTCTCAACTACAGAAAATCCGCATTAGTGTTCAAGTGCATACTATAATATGAAGTATAAATTCATATCATCTACAAATGCATCTCTCTTAAGTGTATACTTCCTACTAACCTTGGTTAAATCGAATAGCCAAAGCTATGATATTAAATGTGATGACCACCTTATAACACTTGCACGGAAACAAGAGAATAGTGTGCAGAAAACGTGCTAAGCTTATATGAGCCGACCATTAAGGTATAAATCAAAGCAAGATTTGTCATTATCTCATAAAGCATGGATAAAATATAATAAAAAATATAGACAATAATGTAGTGAGCCATAAAAGAGTGAACAAAACAACAGAAACATCATCATCATATCACTAAGTTATGTGGATGGAATCCAAAATATCCTAGTGTATCTCATCCTGACAACACTCTAAGCACTCACATAATAGCGGAAAGAAAATATACACAAGTATAGCATATATATCAAAGCTCCTACAAGCTCATCTTCGACTCAACATCCTCGTAACCTAACTTGCTATCTAGTATACTAATCAACAATGTCAATGTACACTCAATGACAATGCCTAAAAGCATCCAAATAATGAGTGGAAACATAAAACATTCGGCCAGACAACAGTCTAGTGTGAGCAATAATATCTATCAAAAGCTATACTGTAAAATATGGAAATACACAGGTTAAGTCCTCTACTGACATATCCCTACAACCAAAGAGTCAACATATAATAACAAAACAGTATATGCTACATACAGTAAACAACAATAATGAATATAATCATAGGATAGAAGAATCTGTACACTCTACACCGACCCCATTCCTCATCTCCTTCTCCAAGCCCTATAGATGATAGACTACCTAAGAAATGAAGGTAAAAACAACCATAGCAAACATAGCATCATCATCCAAATCCTAACTATCGCATTTTAAAGCCATGAATACATTGATAATTTGTATGGTAATCCTTACTTAGCGATAGACTAATGGAATTCTGGTTCTAGTCAAACTGTGTTATTTTATCACAAGCTTGAACCCCCTTAGCCAGTCTATTATTTTGCAGCTTCGTTACACCACAAACTGCTTCAATTCCCTTACAGCTTCGTTACACCATAAGCAATATCAATTTCTTTACAGCTTTGTTACATCATGAGCTGAGTCCACTTCCTTGCGGTCTCATTACACCATGAACTGCCCTCATAATATTATAGCCACGTTACTCCACAAGCTGTTTATCACCACCCTTCTAACTCACTCTCACTTGAGTCGTCCATCGAAAAATCACAATTTCAACAAATCATAACTTCTTTCCTATAGAAGCAATCAATGAACCATAAATTCCAAAGAGCTTCTGAAGCAGTTATCTGCCTCCATGGTCGATCGTACCTCCAACTCATGCTCCTGATGGATCGGTACTGATCCACAACTTACGGATCAATGTCGATTCATGTACTCAGCTAAATCTTAGCTAAGTACTCGAGGACCTCTAAAGCTTTCCATCAACTACCCTTGAATCAAATCTTGCATGCCCAATCCCATGTGACATCCTTTATGTCGATCCATACCCTATAGGCTACATGGTCGATCCAAACTTTGCCAATGCCTTTTATATGCCCTCACGTGTCTCCACCAGAGATCGCATGCAAATCCAGTTATGTATAATTGATCGATGTCAATCCATGGCCTATGGATCAATACTAATCCATTTACATAAAATATTTTCATCTCAATTTTTATGGATGTGATCCCGATGCCTTCAACAGCATATACTCTAGTTTTGCGCGTTTCCGACGAACTTTAATCCTGATATGCTCCGATCTTCAATCTAAGTCCTAAATTCAAATAATTTCTAATACGCAAATCAAGTATAACAGCTAAAACATGCATTCTAACAAATCAAACAGCAAAGCATAAGGATATCAACCATAGCCAAACACCCAAATGTACAGAAAGCACGAGTCAATCATATATAAGCGTAGATGTAGTATAAATCAACATGTTAATCAATCAAAACTTATCATTTTAACCCATTATATATCTAATTAAGTTAGCCTAGTGTTTTCAAATCTGAAATTAACATTTATAATCATATTTTAGGGTGATTTAAACATTACGAGTGATTAAAAAAACCTACTCCAAACATAATGCAATATAATCTAACGAGAGATCAAAATCACTCACCAAATCAACAAACCTATATACATTGATAGGAGATCAATGTAGGAAAACAAGAAATGAATGTAGACAACAACGATCTAACTGAAGAAAATGTGCAGATCAACGAAGATTCTCTCTTAGATGATTAGAAGAGATTAGTAGCATATTTGAGTGTGATTTAGAGTTTAGGAAAAAGAATTAGAGTATACCATAGTTATAAGACTGATGGGAATATAAGGAGAAAAAGTTAGACTAATTTCCTTCATGCTCTGTTTATAACTGCAGATCATTTGTCTAATGGGCTAGTTAATCTCAACCTATTAGCTCTCACTAATTATATCCAGTAGTCTCAAAAACTTAAATTTGTCATATCTTCCTAAACCCTTAGCCAAATCGCTTATGTGACCACTCTACGAAATGACAAACCATCATTTTAATTTGATGGGACTAGTTAGAGAGTCTAATTCTGCTTCAATGAAAAATTATGGCTAAAAAAGATACTCAAGGTAAAATAATCACATAACAATTCGACAAAAACATAGATGTATAAAATATCTTAAATAATCATACTATAAAATATAAGAATGATAAGACTTTATATGAATTAAGTAAAATTATTTTAAGATCCTCCATACGTAGATACGGGCTGTTACACTCCAATAATTGTGAAAGCAGCGATTCAAAATTCCGAACACAAAAAACAAAAGAGCAAACACATAATTCTGAATCACAACATAGATCGTAAAAGAAAAAAAGAAAAAAAACAAAGAGGACAACAAAATTTATAGTGATTCAGCAATCTATCTACGTCCATTATGAAGTGGTCCTTCTATTATACTGTAATTACAGTCCTTTTAGTTATGAAAGAGAAGAGAAAGGAAATGTAGTTGATCTAGAAATACGACAGAGCTTCTACGTGGTTTCCTAAAAGAAGATCCCTTTTCCATGAATCACGGGCGATGTATTTATAGTGCAAATCAATTCATATCAACCTAAACTTTGCCAAAAGAATCAGAAGACCAACTCTAGGGTTATACAACGAACATGACAGTCTATTGTCCGGCTCGGTCCAAGGCTATAACGTGTTCGGTCCATATCTATACGATTCTCTTATAGAACAGGACTAGGACACACCACTGTCCAGTACAATCAAAAATGTTTGATGTTTTTCTATTATTCGGACATTGAGTCAAATCATGCCCCTGAAGGCTATCCTAATTTCGATCTCTCCCTCAAAGCCGTTACTCCTCCTCTTTCTCTTTTTCATGTGTAGGGGATTCCTTATAGTCTAACAACCTAGCTGGGGAAAATTTAGCCCTTAAAGCACTTCCAGTAAACTAAGGAATACCCGCTCGAGCCCTCATAATCGTCGTAGGAAATAGTTTGGATCGCTCCACCAGCCATGATTGGCGGATGGAAGTATCAAGGTGCATCTGGTTCCATTGCTCGGCTCGTATGAACCGTCCTCGAACTCAACACTTGTCTGGTCTGTGTCAATCTTTTATAGGACATGCTAGGACACATGTCCGTCTGGTCTGATCTAGTCTGACCCGTTTACACCCCTAAGCAACTCGCGCCTACCCCGGGAGTACAAACCAAAATGCCCACTGTCAATGGTCTGAATTGATACTGATTCCAATGCAAATCGATGTTGATTCGGTGCACCATTGATTTTGGTTGTGTGATCCAGCAAATGGCGTCCCCGCGTCTCTAGCTTCAGGTCACCAAACTTATCTTCCTAAGACACCCCACCATTCTTGAGCTATTAGTCCTCTATTATAGAAGTTTAATATAAGAGCCCAAACTTCCCCGGTAAGGAAAGCCCGGATTACTTTGAGAACAAGCCACATCGGGACACAAACAGAAGAACATTTCATTGCTTATTACAACAATTCATCAGAATACAAGAATATACAGAGTATAAACAAATAATATACATCAGAAAATATCAGAGATTCAATTTACATTACATAGCAGCGGAAAAATAATACAAAGCACAACTGAAAGTAATACATGGATACAGAGCTTTCCGAGTATCGTTCCACCTGTAAACCAGTTCCTGTGAATATAAATCCGCAAAACCAAAACTACTAGTTGCCCGTGTGGAAAATAGGGGCACCCAGAGTTTAGGTTAAAACAATAAACTCCAGGTCAGTCATGTGACTGCTGAGAGAACTAAAACAGTTATAAATCTTTATTTTACAGTTAGGTAAATCAAGGGACCACGCCGTATAACACAGAACGGGTTTCCTCCCAAGAGTACCAGTGCATAAAACAACAACGCAATGCTAAATAAAGAACAATGAAGCTATTATAAGACCTAGGTCCCATCACACAATGCAACGCAAGCCGTAGGATAGGGTTTTACCTTATAATAGCCAAAGAATGCTTGATACACTAAATTTCATCTTTTATTATTACTATAAGTGTATAGTGCCAAAACAATTTCAATCATAAGTATTAATCATAGACAGCATGGGTACCATATATCATGTCGCCAATACTAGGCTCTACAATCAAAACCGCAAATGCCACGTATTGGAGATTGGATTTCCATCTGTGAACCAAGGCAAAAGATAGTCCTCACCGATTCGAGACTCTATATCCGGAGCCTCAGGACCCAGACACAGGTGAGCCCTTGGATCGTCATGGTCGGTCCACATATGTGGATTAAAATGCCTGAACACTGCGTTTCCCGCACTTTGGGCCGTAAATGAGCCAAATGACTCCATCGGCTCCACATAGTCACCGATATATCCGAGGCGCCTCACAATCCAACAACCACACAGGTGAAAGTAATATAAGTATCAGGGCTGGTAGGTCACGGACACCACCCTAGCTAGAAGGAAACGAATGCCCTCCCTAATGTCCTCTCCCGTTTCTGGTTCACAACCGAGGTGTGAGGATCGTAAATCAACGCTACACAAAGCTATGCCACACAGGCCATGCTTTGATCATCAATCACAAGACTCGGCTTTTCAACAGAAGCCTTGATCATTTACATCTTAGCATGCCACACAGGCAAACCACTCCATGCAACCGATATCCATCAATCACACTGAATGATATCCAATGTCAGACACACAGTCCATTTACAAGTCCGTTCTGGGTCTGAAAAAACCGAAGGCACCTTGTACCTCGCATATCCATCGATCTCCAAGTACGTCTGAACGATCACCAACTGGTTCCCTCCTCTTGGGTGTACAGCCCAATCAAGATCATCAGGAATTATCCAAATGATGTGAAGACCTCCGGTCTTCGACCACCGTCTTCATCCTCAACACATCGTTGAATCAGTTATTCAGAATGGGATAAACCAGGTCTTTCTGAATAACTCGCGTATATAATAAACAAGTGTTACACAAACACAACATACGCCTCATTCCAATTCAGAATATTCTTTTATTCAAATATTCTTATACTTTGGGAAAGGTTCCCATTAACTTTATCAAAGATAAATTCCTTAAATTTATTCTTTAATCTTCCTTTGAATATCAATTCAAACCAAATTATGGTTTATCCAAACTAGTCGGGATTAACGTACCTTACCGAAGTAATCATTTGTTTTAATTTCCCCATCCCAACCTATTTATCCCATGCAGTAAAACTGGTAATACTTCATATCTAACACCACGGTGTTATCGATAATTCAATTACCATTTCACGTTCAAATCTAATTAAAGATTTAACTGGAGCAAAACTGGTGATACTCCATTCCCGATCATTTCAATCTAATTAATGATTCATTAAAACGCCACTTGGTTTTAATCTTCTCAAAAATCAATATTAAGGATTGTTTAACTTGGGAAATCATATCCTGTCTTTAACTGGGTTAAAGAACCAATGTCATTTAAAACATGGTTCGCGATAAACCCAAAATCACATTCCATTCTATCAGTCTCTAACCGTAAATTAGCAAGTGAACAATCCCCTAAGTAATAACCCCGAAGGCCGAAACCAGCATCAGATCAATACCAAGGAAACCATTCAACTTAACTAATCTTCAGTTAGTTTCTGATTTTCTTAACTCCGTTGGGTCTGAGAACAGTATTATTAAAGATATCGTTCACGACAACCCAAATCCCATTTGATATTAAATACAAGACTCTGACTAGAAAATATATCGACTTATATTCAATATCAAATTCTACGACCAATAAATATCGTATTTGAAATAACGATATAAATATATCTTTCAAATTTCCATAACAATATCTGTATAATCACGAAATCCAACATCGAAATATTCCAAAGACAATTTCAATTCAAATCCATTCCAATTCAATTATTGGAAATTCTGATTACTTTTAAAATCCTTTCAAATCCAATTTATTTATTTCAAAAATAAATGGATTATAATTCTGGTTTAAAACTAGTTCATTTCGATAAAAATCTATTTTTATCTTTTCAAATATGGAATTTTTCATCCCAATTCTTTCCAAATCACTTCTTATGATTTTACACTAATTATTGATATTTTTAATAATTTTATCAAGTCCCGTACAGTCGATTTCCATCAACGGCCATCGAACTGCACTTACAGCGACCTTTTCCAAATTTAATTTGGACATAATTCCAAATCCAACCGTTAGATTTCAAATCTTTAATATTCGTTAGAAAGCTCTTTTCGATACGAACCCAACGGTTCCGATTTTAGGAGAATCCGACGGTCGGATCTACCGTAATATCCATTCGAAGTCAATGGTCGAAATTCGCAAATTGCCGCAGCACGGCGCGTTCTATTCAGGCCATTATATATATATATATATATATATATATATATATATATATATATATATATATATATATATATTTCGTCGATTTCCTTTCAAAACGTATTTTAAAAACCGTTTTAAATTCGTTTTCAAAACGATTTCAAGTTCATATTCAATTTCTAATCAAAATTGAATATTCCATATCATTAATCTATAAATGATAATATTTTCAAAACGTTATATTTTGAAATCACTTCCTTTTCAATATTCATTATAAAAATGAATAAAATCGATATAAATATCGTTCATGTCAAAATGGCGTAAAATCTAATCAACATGGCTTTTATTCAACACATGAATGTTTATTTTATTCAACACATGAATATTTATTTTATTCAACACATGAATTTATACTTTATTCAACACATGAATTTTCATTCTATTCAACACATGAATTTTTATTCTATTCAACACATGAATATTCATTTTATTCATCACATGAATTTATACTTTATTCAACACATGAATTTTCATTCTATTCAACACATGAATTTTTAATATATTCAACACATGAATTTTCATTCTATTCAACACATGAATTTATATTCTTTATTTTCCAAATTAGAATGAGGTCCAATCAAGTACCATATAATGTTAATTATATGGATTCCATACAACACATGTATATAATAGCAACGATAGATAATCAACCATCATCCAGAGTGCACCACACAACTGCATAAACATTAAATATAAATAATTAACGCTTACACGGTCTGTCGACCAATCGATCGACATACAACTAAATAATTGGGATTAGTGTATGCCAAATATAATCCCAACACCCGTGTGGGGTTTCAAACAATCAAACACAGGTTTTATTAGTGTAGTTGGGTGATGTGTAAAATTTATCGTCCCAATCTATGTCAGTCAAATAGGTGCACATAAACAAATCGTCCGATTTGTTTATAAATATTTATATTATATACACGTTAAAAATTATATTTTTAACTATAAAATATTTTATTCCATTCCACATCAAACAATCAACTTTTTACAACACATCAATCAAACAACCAAGTCATCCATGGTCTGTGGACGATGGGTGTCGGGTGTTGCTAAGCACCGTCTGCATCCTAGTATATATTTCAACTGGAAATATAATAAAAGTGAGAAGTTCTCACCAAGAAGCTAAACCAATTCACCATGACTCTTCATATGTAGAAAATCTTCGTCATGCTCGCATTTTGTCACGTTCGTTCTCCGTATCCACTACATATATAAAAATCGCATCTTTATATTGTTGCTATGTATATAAAAATCACATTTTTATAACTACGCTATATGGATAAAAATCACATTTTTATACTGCTATTATATAGATAAAAATTCAATTTTTATAACGGTGTTCATATAATAAAGATCATATTTTTATCACGCTAACTTCATAATAAAAAATATATTTTTGTATCGCTCTTCTTCTAATAAAGATTATATTTTTATATCTCTACTCATATAAAAATCGAATTTTTATTTTCGCTACAACATATATAAAAATCGTATTTTTATATTCTCTGTCTTATAAAAATCATATTTTTAATCGCTAAAAAATCTCATTTTTTTATAATACTACTTACTATATAAAAATCAAATCTTTTACTTTGCTATATCACATAAAAATTAAATCTTTTACTGTCATGAATAACTATAAAAATCCAATCTTTTTATGACAAAAATCTTAGCTTTTCGTTATTAAAAATCGAACCTTTATGTTATATAAAAGTCGAACCTTTACTTTATATAAAAATCGAACCTTTACGTTATATAAAAATCGCTACTTTACTAATTTAAATAAATAAAACATAGATGAACACTCACGGTGGAGTCCGGTGAGGCGCAAGCGATGGTGGCGGTGCTGTAGTGACGGTAGTGGGCCTTAGGAGGTGGTGGCGGGTTCAAATGGGTGCGAGGGCTCTTCACGGTGGCTGTCTCTCGGCGGATTTGGGTTCAGAAGAGAGTGGAGGTGGGGGCGGTGGGATGCTGGAAGGTGGCGGTGGTGGTACCGGAGCGGCGCAGGCCGGATTTGGGGACTGACAGCGGGTTTGGGGGTTTTAGGGGGTGCGGTTTGGGCTGAAGCGGAGGAGAGGGAAGGATGATCGGTGCGCGGTGGAGCGGAGGGGGTCCGGTGGCGGCAGAAGCGGTGGCGTCGAGATCGAGGGGGAGCGACGGGGTCTGGGTATGGGATGGATTCTGGTTTTCTATTCTTTTATTTGTTTTGACCGGTATGGAGAATGAAGGGTTGACCCCCCCCCAATATATATAAATATATTTAATTTTAAGTCCCAAAAAGTTACTTTTAAATCCGAACTTCAAACGATACCCACCGACTGTCGTCCTTAGCTAATTACCCCCATTCCGAACACAATGGGATATGCTCCGTAAGCCAATTCGACTATTTTGATCAGTTTCCATCAAATCAAAATATAAATATATATATATATTGAATTTGAATGCACATTTCAATTTACCTGGGCCAAATACTGATTCTGAAAAATCCAGAAAAATATTTTCTAGCTTCGCATTGATGATACGGTCCTAACAAAACTAGTTTCATCAAATTCTGAGATCGTTTGAAAAATGGCTATTTTCTGGTCGATCCAAATTGACAGAAACTGATAAAACACGTTTTACTTCGCCATGCTCACATATTGATCCAGAAAATTACGAATTTTGGAATCTAGCAATAATTCGACATCCCGGATCCAACAAAGGTGGTTTCATCGAAAGCAGAGATCTTTTGCAAAATTTGCATCTTTAAGGGCCAGAATTCCATAGCGACTATTTCGAATATTCAACTGGGCATAATTTTTTATTCCCGCTATGAAATTTCAATTTTTCGGATTCGTTGGAAAGATATTTTCAAATAGATTCTAATATTTTTGGTCTTGCCAAAATCCGGTTTATTTTGAATCCTGTACATTCATTTGAAATTTGAAATCGAATTTTCAAACTACCGCGCCATTTTCAATTCCTTTTATAATTAATATAAAATATTTATATTCAAACGACGAGCTATATAAATACATAATTTCTAATTCTATTCAAAATAAATTTCTCGTCGTTATTATTTAAAATAATTCATTTTAAATATTCATAATTCATCAAAATTGCCAAAATAAATTTTTTTAAATTGGCTCGGATTTCCGGGTTATTACAATCTCCCCCACTTAAAACTTTTCGTCCCCGAAAAGGAAAAAAGCTGAAAGTTGTTTTACAAACCAACTCAACTTCCATTATTTTCTTTACGTCTTAAGTTCTTCAACTTTTCAGTTTCTAAGAACTTTTCAAATTTTTCAAAAATTTGGCTAACACCCTAAATTTTCGAATTTTTTTGCCATAACCTCCCCTGCACCAGGAGCTTTGGGATATTTCAAATAGCCTCCCATGGCCCTCACCAATCCCAAAGAAAAAGAAAAAGCCAGGCGGCTAGCCAATCAACTCATAAAATCATCCAAAACCCAAAAATACAATAAACATGTACCTATTTGTCGGGCAAACAATTTTATTCCTCTTCTCTAGCCTTCTTGCTATAACCTGTTCAATGTAAGTACATGTATATGTATGCAAATACGACAAATTTTCAATACAACTCAACATTTGGTACAATTTGGCTAAATGGTTCAAATTTTAATTAATCAACCAATAATCAAACAACACAATCAGCAATCAATTAGTTGATTATCTTTTCAAATTCATAACTGGGATACATAGTCAAAAAAAAATCACATTTTTGGTGCCAAATCACAACAATAGACCCTATCTAATTTTGGTTCTCACACCAGTCACTTGGAATCATATAGAAATCCCACTTTCGTCACTCGAACATAAATTCTAATGACGAGTACTCAATCATCAGAATCATCTTCGGACTCGCTTTAGGAAAAAAAGTATTAGTCGCTTATATGCCATGGGAAGGTTACAATTTTGAAGACGTAGAGTATAATTCTATATCTATCTAGTATATTAAAACTTCAAATACACGTGGATCAGACGTATACGCAAAATCTTTATATACTGGATTGTCCAAATTCAATATAAAATAAATAATCAAATACGAATAATTGATTTAAATTTTCAAAACAAAAATTGTTTTTATTTTTATTTTAAAAACACTACTCTTCACACTCGTTCTAGGATACTACTGATCCCATCTCTAACGAGTCATTCTCATTGGATATTACTAACCTAATCTCGGATGAATTCTTTCGTATGGTTCTAATGTGTCTTGTTCTCGAGCTCTGTAAACCAAAGCTCTGATACCAAGATATAAGAGCCCAAACTTCCCCGGTAAGGAAAGCCCGGATTGGTTTGAGAACAAGCCACATCGGGACACAAACAGAAGAACATTTCATTGCTTATTACAACAATTCATCGGAATACAAGAATATACAGAGTATAAACAAATAATATACATCAGAAAATATCATAGATTCAATTTACATTCAATAGTAGCGGAAAAATTAATACAAAACACAACTGAAAGTAATACACGGATACAGAGCTTTCTGAGTATCGTTCCAGCTGTAAACCAGGTTCCTGTGAATATAAATCCGCAAAACCAAAACTACTAGCTGCCCGTGTGGAAAATAGGGGCACCCAGATTTTAGGTTAAAACAATAAACTCCAGGTCAGTCATGTGACTGGTGAGAGAACTAAAACAGTTATTAATTTTTATTTTAAAGTTTGGCAAATCAAGGGACCATGCCGTATAACACGGAACGGGTTTCCTCCCAAGAGTACCAGTGCATAAAACAACAGCGCAATGCTAAATAAAGAACAATGAAGCTATTATAAGACCCAAGTCCCATCACAAAATGCATCGCAAGCCGGAGGATAGGGGTTTACCTTATAATAGCTAAAGAATGCTTGATACACTAAATTTCATTTTTTATTATTACTATAAGTGTATAGTGTCAAAACAATTTCAATCATAAGTATTAATCATAAACGGCATGGGTACCATATATCATGTCACCAATACTAGGCTCCACAATCAAAACCGCAGATGTCACGTATTGGAGATTGGATTTCCGTCTGTGAACCGAGACAAAAGATAGTCCTCACCGATTCGAGACTCTCTAGCCCGAGCCTCAGGACCCAGACACAGGTGAGCCCTTGGATCGTCATGGCCGGTCCACCGATGTGGATTAAAATGCCTAACCACTGCGTTTCCCCGCCCTTTGGGGCGTAAATGAGCCAAATGACTCCATCGGCTCCACATAGTCACCGATATATCTGAGGCGCCTCGCAATCCAACAATCAAACAGGTGAAAATAATATAAATGTCAGAGCTGGTAGGTCACTGACACCACCCTAGCTAGAAGAAAACGCATGCCCTCCCTGATGTCCTCTCCCGTTTCTGGTTCACAACCGGGGTGTGAGGCCTGCGAATCAACGCTACACAAAGCTATGCTACACAGGCGGTGCTTTGATCATCAACCACAAGACTCTGCTTTTCAACAGAAGCCTTGATCATTTGCATCTTAGCATGCCACACAGGCAAACCACTCCATGCGACCGATATCCATCAATCACACAGAATGATATCCAATGTCAGACACACAGTCCATTTACAAGTCCTTTCTGGGTCTGAACGAAACCAGAGGCACCTTGTACCTCGCATATCCATCGATCTCCAAGTACGTCTGGACAGTCACCAACTGATTCCCTCCTCTTGGGTGTACAACCCAATCAAGATCGTCAGTAATTATCCAAATGATGTGAAGACCTCCGGTCTTCGACCACCGTCTTCATCCTCAACACATTGTCGAATCAGTTATTCAGAATGAAATAAACTCGGTCTTTCTGAATAACTCGCGTATATAATAAACAAGTGTTACACAAACACAACATACGCCTCATTCCAATTCAGAATATTCTTTTATTCAAATATTCTTATACTTTGGGAAAGGTTCCCATTAATTTTATCAAAGATAAATTCCTTAAATTTATTCTTTAATCTTCCTTTGAATATCAATTCAAACCAAATTATGGTTTATCCAAACTAGTCGGGATTAACGAACCTTACCGAAGTAATCATTTGTTTTAATTTCCCCATCCCAACCTATTTATCCCATAAAGTAAAACTGGTAATACTTCATATCTAACACCACGGTGTTATCGGTAATTCAATTGGCATTTCACGTTCAAATCTAATTAAAGATTTAACTGGAGCAAAATTGGTGATACTCCATTCCCGATCATTTCAATCTAATTAAAGATTCATTAAAACTCCACTTGGTTTTAATCTTCTTAAAAATCAATATTAAGGATTGTTTAACTTGGGAAATCATATCCTTTCTTTAACTGGGTTAAAGAACCAATGTCATTCAAAACATGGTTCGCGATAAAGCCAAAATCACATTCCATTCAATCAGTCTCTAACCGTAAATTAGCAAGTGAACAATCCCCTAAGTAATAACCCTGAAGGCCGAAACCAACATCAGATCAATACCAAGGAAACCATTCAACTTAACTAATCTTCAGTTAGTTTCTGATTTTCTTAACTCCGTTGGGTCTAAGAACAATATTATTAAAGATATCGTTCACGACAACCCAAATCCCATTTGATATTAAATACAAGACTCTGAATAGAAAATATATCGGCTTATATTCAATATCAAATTCTACGACCAACAAATATCGTATTTGAAATAACGATATAAATATATCTTTCAAATTTCCATAACAATATCTGTATAATCACGAAATCCAACATCGAAATATTCCAAAGACAATTTCGATTCAAATCCATTTCAATTCAATTATTGGAAATTGTGGTTACTTTTAAAACCCTTTCAAATCCAATTTATTTATTTCAAAAATAAATGGATTATAATTCTGGTTTAAAACTAGTTCATTTCGATAAAAATCTATTTTTATCTTTTCAAATATGGAATTTTTCATCCTAATTCTTTTCAAATCACTTCTTATGATTTTACACTAATTATTGATATTTTTAATAATTTTATCAAGGCCCGTACAGTCGATTTCCATCAACGGCCATCGAACTGCACTTACAACGACATTTTCCAAATTTAATTTGGACATAATTCCAAATCCAACCGTTAGATTTCAAATCTCCAGTATTCGTTAGAAATCCCTTTTCGATACGAACCCAACGGTTCCGGTTTTAGGAGAGTCCGACGGTCGAATCTCCCGTAATATCCATTCGAAGTCAATGGTCGAAATTCGCGAACTGCCGCAGCGCGGCGCATTCTATTCAGGCCATTATATATATAATATATATATTATATATATTTCGTCGATTTCCTTTCAAAACGTATTTTAAAAACCGTTTTAAATTCGTTTTCAAAACGATTTCAACTTCAAATTCAATTTCTAATCAAAATTGAATATTCCATATCATTAATCTATAAATGATAATATTTTCAAAACGTTATATTTTGAAATCACTTCCTTTTCAATATTCATTATAAAAATGAATAAAATGGATATAAATATCGTTCACGTCAAAATGGCGTAAATCTAATCAACACGGCTTTTATTCAATACATGAATGTTTATTCTATTCAACACATGAATATTTATTTTATTCAACACATGAATTTATACTTTATTCAACACATGAATTTTCATTCTATTCAACACATGAATTTTTATTCTATTCAACACATGAATATTTATTTTATTCAACTCATGAATTCATACTTTATTCAACACATGAATTTTCATTCTATTCAACACATGAATTTTTAGTCTATTCAACACATGAATTTTTATTCTATTCAACACATGAATTTTCATTCTATTCAACACACGAATTTATATTCTTTATTTTCCAAATTAGAATGAGGCCCAATCAAGTACCATATAATGTTAATTATATGGATTCCATACAACACATGTATATAATAGCAACGATAAATAATCAACCATCATCCAGAGTGCACCACATAACTGCATAAGCATTAAATATAAATAATTAACGCTTACACAGTCTGTCGACCAATCGATCGACATACAACTAAATAATTGGGATTAGTGTACGCCAAATATAATCCCAACACCCGTGTGAGGTTTCAAACAATCAAACACAGATTTTATTTGTGTAGTTGGGCGATGTGTAAAATTTATCGTCCCAATCTATGTCAGTCAAATAGGTGCACATAAACAAATCATCCGATTTGTTTATAAATATTTATTTTATATACACGTTAAAAATTATAGTTTTAACTATAAAATATTTTATTCCATTCCACATCACACAATCAACTTTTTACAACACATCAATCAAACAACCAAGTCATCCATGGTCTGTGGACGACGGGTGTCGGGTGCTGCTAAGCACCGTCTGCATCCTAGTATATATTTCAACTAGAAATATAATAAAAGTGAGAAGTTCTCACTGAGAAGCTAAACCAATTCACCGCGACTCTTCATATATAGAAAATCTTTGTCATGCTCGCCTTTTGTCACTTTCGTTGTTCGTATCCACTACAAATATAAAAATCGCATCTTTATATTGTTGCTATGTATATAAAAATCACATTTTTATAACTACGCTATATGGATAAAAATCACATTTTTATACTGCTACGATATAGATAAAAATTCTATTTTTATAACGGTGTTCATATAATAAAGATCATATTTTTATCACGCTAACTTCATAATAAAAATTATATTTTTATATCGCTCTTCTTCTAATAAAGATTATATTTTTATATCTCTACTCATATAAAAATCGAATTTTTATTTCGCTACAACATATATAAAAATCGTATTTTTATATTCTCTATCTTATAAAAATCATATTTTTAATCGCTAAAAAATCTCATTTTTTTATAATACTACTTACTATATAAAAATCAAATCTTTTACTTTGCTATATCATATAAAAATCAAATCTTTTACTGCATGAATAACTATAAAAATCCAATCTTTTTATGATAAAAATCTTAGCTTTTCGTTATTAAAAATCGAACCTTTATGTTATATAAAAGTCGAACCTTTACTTTATATAAAAATCGAACCTTTACGTTATATAAAAATCGCTACTTTACTAATTTAAATAAAATAAAACATAGGTGAACACTCACGGTGGAGTCCGGTGAGGCGCAAGCGATGGTGGCGGTGCTGTAGTGGCGGTAGTGGGCCTTAGGAGGTGGTGGCGGGTTCAAATAGGTGCGAGGGCTCTTCAAGGTAGCTGTCTCTCGGCGGATTTGGGTTCAAAAGAGAGAGGAAGAGAGTGGAGGTGGGGACAGTAGGATGCTTGAAGGTGGCGGTGGTAGTACCGGAGCGGCGCAGGCCGGATTTGGGGACTAACAGCGGGTTTGGGGGTTTTGGGGGGTGCGGTTTGGGCTGAAGCGGAGGAGAGGGAAGGATGATCAGTGCGCGGTGGAGCGGAGGGGGTCCGGTGGCGGTAGAAGCGGCGGCGTCGAGATCGAGGGGGAGCGACGGGGTCTGGGTACGGGATGGATCCGGGTTTTCTTTTCTTTATTTGTTTTGACCGGTATGGAGAATGAAGGGTTGACCCCCCCCCCCCAATATATATAAATATATTTAATTTAATTTTAAGTCCCAAAATGTTACTTTTAAATTCGAACTTCAAACGAGACCCACAGACCGTCGTCCCTAGCTAATTACCCCCATTCCGAACACAATGGGATATGCTCCGTAAGCCAATTCGACCGTTTCGATCAGTTTCCATCAAATCAAAGTATAAATCTATATATTGAATTTGAACGTACATTTCAATTTACCGGGGCCACATACTGATTCTAAATAATTCAGAAAAATATTTTCTAGCTTCACATTGACGATACGGTACTAACAAAACTAATTTCGTCAAATTCTGAGATCGTTTGAAAATTGGCTATTTTCTGGTCGATCCAAATTGATAGAAACTAACAAAACACGTTTTACTTCGCCACGCTCACATACTAATTCAGAAAATTACGAATTTTGGAATCTAGCAATAATTCGACATTCTGAATCCAACAAAAGTGGTTTCGTCGAAAACAGAGATCGTTTGTAAAATTTCCATCTTTAAGGGCCAGAATTCCATAGTGACTATTTCGAATTTTCAACTGGGCATAACTTTTTATTCCCGCTATGAAATTTCAATTTTTCGGATTCGTTGGAAAGATATTTTCAAATAGATTCTAATATTTTTGGTCTCGCCAAAATCCGGTTTATTTTGAATTCTGTACATTCATTTGAAATTTGAAATCGAATTTTCAAACTACCGCGTCATTTTCAATTCCTTTTATAATTAAAATAAAATATTTATATTCTAACGACGAGCTATATAAATACATACGTTCTAATTCTATTCAAAATAAATTTCTCGTCGTTATTATTTAAAATAATTCATTTTAAATATTCAAAACTCATCAAAATTGCCAAAATAAAAATTTTAAATTCGATCGAATTTCCGGGTTATTACATTTTAGTACTCATTTCTGTGTTCCGGATTTATACCAATCCAAGTTGCTTACGGTCCAGGCCCGTACTTAGCCAAATCCACAATACCATTCTAGTGAATCCTTTCATTCACAGCTTCATATCCTTGTCCGTGCTCAAGCCCCGAAAGATCTGATCACCTCTTCGGGTTATCCAACATGATGATTAAGTGGCTCTTACATCCAAATCCAAGGTGTAACAACCTTGTAAAAAGATGGATTAACAAAATCCAAAATGTGTGTGCTCGAAATTGATTCAAATAAGCATATTTAAATATATTTTATTATGTAAAGGTTAAATAATAGTTCAGAATTGTTCTAAATTATAATATATACAAGAAAGGTTGCAACGAAAATACAAAATTGTTACAAATTACCATGAAATATAGAAGGTATGCTTCATAAGTTAGTAATGTTACAATAACTTGCAATATTAACAAGAAGAGTATTTAATAGGTGCACACATGGTATGAACTCAAATTACAGAAGTAATAAGTAAATCAATCTTACATAAACAGGTCCTAAAGGCCAGTTTAACGGGCTTGCAAAGAAAAGTGAGTTTATATTCGTTTTATCCAAAATATTATGAAACCTATCTTAAAATAAATAAATCATAATATATGTTCACTCTGAGGAGAAATAAAGGAGATGACGCCAAAAGATTTCACATAATAACAAATAAATAAATAAATAAATAAAAAAGAATGTATGTATGCAACAAATCCAACGAATTTGTAACAAATTTGAAGCAGTTGCTACTTGCAGCAATGGATATACACAAAGGCTAACAAAAATCTAATGGTCTAACACCGTATCAGTGTTCTTTTACTACCAGCTTTATTAATTGTCTAAATGGTCAAATCGTGATACAAGGGAAATGCTTGTTCTTTGGGGGAAACTAACCGTATCTAAGTATAATCATCATTTCTTCTCCTTTCCCAAAAACGGAGCATCATCACCTCTTACCCAAAGACAACCCTCTGCTGAAAAGCCGGTGAAAGAGAAGAACCACAACATTCTACTTCATGTTAGAAGGAACCAACTGGTGTGCAGCGTAGGATGGTAACTTCAACTGAAATGCCACTGAATAAACTGCAGAGAAAGAGCAAAATCAAATACTGATGACACAAAATAAAGCACTGGATAGAATAGAACGGAAGCATCCCAAGCAATCCACGTACCTTATCGCCGTTGTCATCTCGTGTTTGAGCATAATTATACAGATGCTGCTCCTGTGTATAACAGTTTCATTGGCAGATGGAGGTTAACAGTCCATAGTTCTTAGTTGAAAAATATTCCAGTGGGTAACAATATAACATAGATTAGATGTATTAATTAACTAATTCCAGCAACTACATAAACTACCATATTTACTAAGCAATGAATAAACTACTACTGGTAAAATTATATATAAACTAGGATGTGGCCCGTGCTTCTCATGCGGATAAATATTTAATTGGAATAGTGTTGCATTCAGGGGCGGAGCCACATATCCCTCAGATAGGGCACCCTACCTCAGTTTTATAAATCTAATGCAAAAAAAACAAGTTCTAAATCTTGCCCCAGCTCACTTCTATTGCTTGCTCTAGTTGAAGACTTCAGCTGGCTCCGCCACTGGTTGCATTGTGGGTTTTTTTGGTGTTGATGTTTGTGCGCGGAGTTTAGTGGAAACAATGTCTATGTAGCTGTCATATGCGGTTGTGTAGCCCTTCGAATATGGTCTAGCCGGAGTAATAAAATTTTCTTTGCTCGCGGTGTGTTGTGTTTGTTATCATGTAGAAGCATATTTTGTGAGTGAAGCTTTATTCGCGAACATACCGTCGAACGCATGCAATAAATGAACAGTGTAACATGCTGTTTCTGCAGTAGTTTAATAGCATGTGTACTTTCTATACTATATATACAGAGAGAGACACACATGCATATGTATGTATATGAGCATCGATTAAGAGAACCTTGATTAGTGCAGCTCCTATTTAGTTCCCCCAATTTTTTCCACATAAACTACTTTCATGATCCATTTGCTAACTATATCACTCACATGTAATTTAAATATAAATGAATGGCTTGCATTGGAATGCAAAAAGAGTGCAAAGAAAGAAGGTTGGGATATAAGTCCCCATATATATATCGCACTGGGCGTAATGTCTAAATTGGATTGATGTAATTTTGGCGTGCCAAAGCCAGAATTTTGTTGTGCCGAAGCCTGTACCTTTGCACAATTTGAATTTTACGTTGACTTGCTGTAAACTATATGATGACATTGAACTACACTAAATATTTATTGAAACAGTGGGAATCATGCATCGTCATTCGTTGGGAAATATGAGTGGGCAAGTAGTAAAGAATAGCGTGCTTTTTTTGTTGCAGCAGGAGGCATGTGATCCAAGCATCATATTTACATAACTTAAATGTCAATTGTACATAGTTATTGGAACGTAACATCAATTTGCAGTACATGTAATATATACAAAGTGAACATAACATATTGGTATCTAAACCCTTGTAGTTTGGTGTCTTCTACACATCCTCGACGTCGGTTGCATGGCAACCTTCTGACGTTTGCTGAGTTGTTTGCCAACCGGTTCTGGGACAGGTGCATTGTTGTCATTATCCTACATAATTTTAGACAATAGTTTAGACACAGATGAGCAATTTTGTAGTAAACCTTTTTTTTTTTTCATAGCTTGCAGTCACATTGATTACAATTCCGTGACGTCTACCTTTACGTCCACTCTCCATAAATGTTTGAAACTTCCGGGTTTCCTTGTCCACAGGCTCCTCCCACCTACTCATTTTTATTCCAACATTTAAAAATATATTTATAAATTTTGGTTGTAGTAAGTATGAAAATCACCTGTACTGCAATTTTTTTCCCTTTGATGTCTTGTGCTGGTGCTTGATCCTCTACAACGCTTTTTGGTAAACCTTTATCAACTGCCTGTTTCAAGTGTTATTTAAAAGCAATCAGACGGATATCTGGGTGTTTATAAGTTGGCAGAGATCATGTTTTCATAAGTAACACAAGCATGTATCTTATTTACCCATCAAGTTTACCTGTTTTTGATGTTCGGTGTCAACCACGTCAGTAGACTGTTTTATTACTCTTCTTGCAGTCAAGAAGGTACCAGGGTTGTTAATCTCGGTGTTGGTTGGACGAAATTCAAAAATTGCATTGATGCCAACAGCCATGTGGAAAATATTTTCAATCTTGGTTGGTCCGTTATCCTACTTGCAAAAAAAAGGCACAGTTAGTTTTGAAGGAATATAAATTAGTTAAATGACTGATTGAGGAGCGTTGGATTTATAGAAAGACACAATGTCTTATACCATTTTATTTATTGCAAGCATTTCGTCAACACCCTTTCCAATAAGTCTTTCTACCTCGCGATCAAAAGCAGTGATTGTGGTTGACATGCTAGTCTAATATGTCAACGTTTAGGCGATACCTATATATGAAATTAGGTTTGTAAATATCAAACTATGCTTTTGATTTTTTACGAACAGTGGTATACCTTTGTATAGGTTCACCAGTCATTTCTGGACAATTGTTGCAAGTGTATGCTGAATTATTCATGTGAATAGCCGTTTTGCACATCGGGCATGACAAATAACTCCAAGGGGATGAATTGCGTAACTTGGTGATAGTAGCAGCAACCACGTATTTTTTTCCCTGTGAATTTCAACATGGCAGTAACTTGTTGTAAGCATGTTTAGTGTGTTAGTGTCTGTAGTAATAAACGGACAGTCACTGTATCTTAAATTATGTATCAATTCTTTGATTGTGCATGTGATAGTTTCCACAGTACCATGGTTAAATGTACTGTTTCCAAGTAAATCAACTTTAGTTGTAGGGGAGTGCGTAGCTCTGTAGTTATGAATACACTATGAGTGTTCGGTTACAAATAAATGAGTGTCAGTGTATTAAACATGGTAGTTCATGTTACTTGAGAACAGCAGCATCTACATCCGGATACTTTATATCTAGGTACACTGTTGTTGCTTTAGTTGAATCAAAAATATAGTTTCCTGTAGGTGATACAGAAGTCAGTTTGTTTGAGTACTATTTAGTAATGTAATATGGGTACTTACATCCGTAAATGGAATCTGTGGTTGAAGTTATCACTATAGGAAGTGGAGTGGAATATTTCTCTTGCACTGTTTCATCAACCAATGCCACTTTATCCAACCATAAAGAAACTGTTGATGGAGAACCACTAAACGCAGCAGCCATGAATTGTTAGTAGAATTTTAAATTTGATTTATTAACAGATAAAAATGGTTACCTTAATGTTTGTACATGCAACTCCCTTTTGAAGGTTTGTGTACCGCCCTTTTTAGTGATTTGCATGGTGTTTGAGATTGCTGTGAATATGCCGCCCACGTCCGGAAACAAAGGTTTTTAGTGTTTTAATTAAGTAATCTATCTACATTGTGGTTCTAGACAAATACCTGTTAGTTGACCATGTTTATGCACTCTTGATGCAAGAACCGAGGCGGGTACAAAATGTAACTTGTGTCTTGGTATATTCTCCACTTGCTCATGGACTTGTGTTACTGTGGTATCGGTACGGGGCACTATCATCAACGGTTCGTCTATAGACCGATAATTAGGGTCTGAATCTTGTACATTGAATCGGTTGATGTCATAAATTGACTGTTCCGTGAACGTGTTCTCAAATCTATTATCTATAATAGAAAGTAGAATAATCGCAAAGCTGATGTGGCACACCTTTTGTTCTTCCAAGCCCAACGTGTCAGTCTCGTACGTCCCTTCACATCTACTCCTTTTACGAAAAAAAGCAGGAACAGGTACAATAAATTCTCCCTCTAACGTTAGCGTAACTTCTACGGTTTTACTTCTTCCCCAAATTTCCCCCGAACCAATTCCTAATTCTAACATCTTTCCTCCTTTCCATACACAGATCATTCCTCCTCATATATTCCCAATTTGTTTTTGATATTGAAAAACTAAACATCACGGTTTATTCTCAGTTACCCTTACTGCTGGGTTATCCGTGTCCATCGTTTAACTTGGAAAATTGTGATTCCCTTTTTCGTTGGTTTGTCATTTTGGTTTTATTTTTTATTTATTTTAATTTTGGG